>SOPF01014988.1:0-10004 GCA_012979155.1 Hypericum perforatum | reverse complement strand
GTATTGGATGGATTTTTACACTGGACAACCTGAACAAACGAGTCCCAGTCTGATATTCATGAAATTAATTTGATGGGTTAGAGGTCTGTTTCAAATCGTAGATAATACAGTAATTATTGATCACTGATCTAACGAGAGAAATGATGATAAAAAAAAAGTCATCTTATTATTGTTTACCATCCATCTAAAAAATAAATATTTTTGATTTACATTGACATCAGAAACAGCAAAATACGCAATGTATAACCCTGGTTACCTTAAAGGTCATAAAAATCACTTCATATTTTCATTTTGTAATAAAGTTATTTGTCAAAAAAATCACTTCATATACGACATGTAAAATTTACTTTAATGAAATTAGAATCTCAATTTTTTGAGTTTTCTCATTTATAATCAAATTCATTAAACTAAAGTTCATAAATTTTGGAGGAATTTTAACTAAATCAACATGAAATAACGAAGTCTAAGATATAATGCATATATATGTACCATAGCAAGATGTGCTGCAAGAGTCGTAATCCAAGTGGCAACTCTCGCCGGTGCCATTGTTCTCCTGAGTCGGACATCGACCAGGACAAACAAGTTGCTTGCAACCTTGTGGGCCCCACATCCACTGACGCATGTCAACTATTTCCGGGTCCCCTCGTGCTTGTTGCTGGATCGTCATCCATGCAAATGCCACGAGGCTAAAGAGCTTGACGCCCCACATCTATGTAGTATTAGGCAACTTTAGGGTTTAACTAAGTCTTTGTAATTAGGTGATTGTGAATTTTTTTTGGTAAGTTAGGTGGTTGTGATTACCATATTTATACTTGCATATCAAGCGCGATGTTGACTGGTCTTATGAAGAGGTTACTTTCTATTGTGAGTTTGGCACTTTACTTGGAAAATAAGGAAGCCAACCGCTCCATTTATATAAAATTACTTGGAGCAATCCCATTAAATGCTTTTACTTTCCTTCCAACTTTATTTTTTTTTGAAAGGTAAACTTTATTAATTCTCCAACGTTATAGTTCGTACAACATCAGATCGATTGCATAGTGAACAATCGATTATACATCAAATCAAATCAGTAAAGAGATTGCAAGAAAAGTAAAACATCCTGTGAACACAAAGTATTAGAGAGCCTGGACCAATGAATCCATTCTGTATGACTGTGATACAGTTAAAGTAAATCAGTTACGGTAACACGCAACTATACACAAATTTAAAGAAAACTTGCGTTGTAAATGATTAGAATTAAAAAAAAACAATAGAGGGATATTTTTTGTTAGTACTTGTTATAAATCTGAAAAATTGTGTAGTTTTAACTATCGAAAAGTACCAACTTATATATGCGTTTTGATCGAACAAAACTTTTCGCCATCTCCTATAGTTAAGCAAAGGTGCTCATTGCCAATTCCTTTGAAGCGCAGGACACTCAAAGTGAAAATTCTTCTCTTCAATGTGCAAGTTTACTCTACTCTGGTTGGTTGACAATGTGGAGATTCATTGTTGAAGTCGACGGGCGGGTTATTGAAGCAACATGATAGAGTCAACTATCCATTTCTGGTTGGAAAAAAATGACTTCTCTCTAGTTTCCTCGAGAAGCACTCTCTCTCTCTTTTAGTGGAGTCTTTCTAGGGTTTTTAGAGCCCAATTTTCTTCGTGCTGTCTTTCCACCTTCATCCTAATCTTCCATCTCAATCTTTTATCTCCAAGGCTAAGTTACATGTTGTTTTCTTTCTACGACAACCGTCGTCATGTGGGCTTCAACACCATCTTGCTGAGCCCGTCGTCGTTCGGAGGTGTTTGACACTATCACCGATCTGGCCTCCCTTCGGTCAGATTTCGACGTCGACAACCTCCATACGACCGGATCTCAATGGTTCCAACCTCCTCCATCCAAATCTCGATGAACCCGGCCTTCTCCTTACAGAATCTTAATGGACCCGATTATTTTCGGCCAAATCTCGACAAATTTACCAAAATTGTAGATAATACAGTAACTATTGATCATCAATTCGCCAAGAGAAATTGTGATAATACTTAAAAAAAATGTTGACAAAAAAAAAAAGCCATCCTAAAGGTCATAAAAATTGGAAAACGTAACCATTGGATAGAGTAATAATGGGTCTTTGTCCCATTTTTGAGGGATCTTTGGATCAATATATACTCATTCGGCAAGGGGGAGCTAAAACATTTAACGAGTGGTGTCAATTTTTAATTTTTTTAAATTTAATGTCATATTTTACTTTGATTAATTTTTTTATGAAGTCAATTTCTAATTTTAATTGAGACATACATTAAAAATACAACAAATTATTAAAAAAAATTTTTTTAAGTGGGGTCAATTAACCCCACTCCTATCAATGTGGCTCTGCCACTGCTCATTTGGAAATTAGAAAATTTTGTTTGAAAGAAAACAAAATCTAATATCGGCTAATGCTCGGAATTTAAATCAACATGTCTAAGTGTTTTTTGAAATAACATAGGAAAACTTAAAAAAAATCAATAAGAAAGATTGATAGCGTGCAAATTATATACTATAGCAAGATGTGCTGCATGATTGGCAATCCATTTGGCAAGTCTCGTTGGTGCAAGGGCCATAGTTGTCGGACGGCTCGGACGTCATTTAGGACAAGCAACTTCATTACAAAATAACACTTTACATAAAAAATGATATTGGAATTTGAAACTAAAATTCTAAAAAAAAATATCAGTTATTATGATAGAGATCATCACCTTTTTATAAAAAAAATTAATTCAGAACTAGAATTTTTTATCAGTTAAGAGAGATATCGTTTTATAAAAGATTACTTTATACAGGTTTTAATGTATATATTTCTGTGTAATTGGTATATGTTAGTGCGAAATTATGTCATCCAACATTAAATACAGATGACCAATATTTTCCACATCTGCAAGGTTGTTTCTGGTATCCAAGCTTGCAAAGTTTGAACTAAAAATCTTACTTGAATAGTATTTTAATCACTTGGATCAATTCTGTTAAGTGTGTTTACTTTCTTTCCAACTTTCATGTAGGATTTATGACTTGATAGACTATAAAGTTAAACAATTACGTCAATAACTAACTACATTAAAATTCCTCTAAAATAATATTAATTAGAATTAAAAAATATCGCTTTAGATAATTGCTATTAATATTAGTATTAGTTTGAATTACCTAAATCACACAAAAATAAATAAAAAATATTTTATCTATTTTCAATTGCTTAAATCTCAGCTTAGTATAAGACAATGATCACCAATAATTATTCAAAGATCATAGAAAAGATAAATAATTATGTAAAAATTTTCAAATAATCAATTCTAACACAAAATAAAATCTTAAAATATTTTTGAATTTATAAAGTATGTAAAAATATGGAATTTATTACAAAATATCATTGTATTCAAAAATTGAGACAGAGATTTGTTGCTAAATGTTTCTGAAAAATATCACTTATTATATAGATGGGTTACCAGATTTTTACACTTCATGACCAAATTTTTTTTTATTAATTTAGAGAATTTATCATTTTAAAGAAGATCAATTTATGGAGGTTTTATTGTATCCACGAACTTAGACAACTTTTACGTTGTAACTGATTGAAATTAAAAAAAATTAATACAGGATTTTGAAATTTTTACCTTGGAAATAGACTAAGTTATATACGTATTGTCATCCAAGTAAATTTTCCTTATGCGCGCATAGGCAAGGAAGGTGCCCATTGCCAATTCCTTGAAGCGCAGGACACTCGGTGAAAATTCTTCCCTTCAATATGCAAGTTTACAGTATCCTCTGATTGGTTGACAATGTGGATGTTCATTGTGGACGTCAACGGGTGGTTACGCAGGCAACCTCATAAAGTCAACTATCCATTTCTGGATAGAATAGCAAGTTGTCTTTTCGTTCCAGCTGGATGCATGTGCCTTGGAGTCGGTCCTACGATCTGGAATTCTCGAGACTTCATATAAACCCATATCGTTTGTCTTTATTTTTACCAGTAAGTGTAGCTTCATTATGTATTTCAGCTTACACACAGATGAGCGGAGTTAAATTCAGCACCTTTTGTGGCCCGCCGAATATTGGTTCGAGCGCGCCTTACAAGCCTGTCGAACTTTTACATGAGCTTCCCTTGGCTGGGATGATACAGCTCAATTGGTAAAACTCGTAACGGAATCATTGCAATTACGGATTACATGTCATAGACAAAACAAACTATGAGTTTTATGTTGACCAAAAGGAATTATGAGTTTTATAAGTTACAACTTATCATCCCGATCTAGTAACCAAACTTGAAAAAAAAAAAAAGATTTCGAGACGTAGGACCACAACCAAGATGTCTATTTCAATTAACGTGCCCAAATTGAGAGTATGATGTCAACAACACAAGTACAGGGAAAAGTTGCATTCGGATCTCCCTTCCATAAAAAATAATAGAGAAAGCCCAATACAATTCGCACAATCTGGAGTTCAAATGTGAAGCATCCAGGACACATGACGCATCACCGACGAACGACAATATACAAACAGAAGAAGATACCGTGAGTACGACAGCCAAACAGCTTTATTCAATTCACGTAGGCCAAATCGACACGCCCAACTCGCACACCATGAGAGAAATCTCTAATTTCTAGCCAGACCATCCTCTCTGCGGTCCAGAAGAATGCACATTCAACCTGTCCAGAACAGCATTGAAGTCCACAGGCTGGCCGCTCTCTTCCATCCTTTGAATCACGCTGACCACGTGATCGCCCCTGAAACCCATACTGACCAGCTTCTCGGTTAAGTCACTGTAAGGGTGATTCCGATGGTAAGGCGACGGGCTGGGAGGACGCGTCATCATACTAGCACCTGGAGCTGTCTGAGGATTTTGATGAGAGGGGTTTGGAGGATATACACCCTGTGGAAAGGGAGACGGTTGAGCTTGATGATGTCTCCCTCCTTCACCATCGTAAATCATATATGCACCACCCGGAGGGAGATGGGGTCCACCTCTGCCATATGCATCAGCTGGCTGCGCCCCAAATGCGTTTTTGACTTGCTGGGGAGGAGCCTGTTGGGGAACTGGTCTACCAGTTCCATATCCATAGGGTGTCGGATCAGCACGGCTAGACATGGGTTGTGGAACTGATGAGTATAAAGAAACAGAAATAACTTTCTAATGATCCATTTATTATCATGCAGAATAAAGTTTTTCATGAAATGCATTTCACTTCTTGCAACTGATTCCATATCCAACGGAGGCACTTGTGGAGTAATTTAGAACTGGATAGTCCCCAAGTGAAAGAATCCCCCCATCTTTAGTAACTTGTTGATAAAATACACATGACAAGCAATCCGATGAAAAAATAGACGTAATTTCGTATTTCTGATGATCTTCCAAAGTTGGTGTTTCTCTCCCGAAATTCATCGAACTCTCAAAATCAGGCCTATAAGTCCTTCCAAGTACTCCATCAACCACCGGTGACAAGTGAAGATACATGAATTGTACCTCTAAAAGAGCTTAACAATCGGCAGCCGAAAGCTGATGGTTGTGAATTATTTGCAATTTTGGAAACCACATTAATCGACTTTTTCTCACGTTCTTCCTACTCGATATCCTCTCTAGTTTTATACTTCCATCTGGTAAGTACCACCTAGAAAGGCTCATTTCAGGTAGTATTATGTTTTCACCATTGTAAGTGAACTTTTTGTGGTCAAATTCTTCTTCCCAAGTTGGTGCTCTGGTCGCCTCGAGAGAGAAAATGTGAGCACGGAACAGAATCCCTAAGGCTTGAATCTAAGTGAAGTCTCGAGGCTTGCCTGTTGGTCGGTGCCCAATGAAGTGGCCATTGATTTGGACATTTCGGTCGGATACCACACTGAACCTCTGATTCCTTTTAACATGGAATAGGAAGACACCTTCATCACCACCAACAAGACGAGGATCGTAATTGCTCCTGCCAAGGTATTGCAGTTCGGCATAAATTTGCGACCTAGCAATTAAAAAGACAGCAATCTGCTCAGGTTTGAGTACAATAAGAGTTTTTTTGACAGTGAAATTATTTTTTTATAACAAATCTGTAAAAATTTTGTGTTCTTAGATTGTTCATTAGTAAATCTTATTTATGGTATTATTTATAAGCAGTATAAAATTCACTTTTTCAAATGATTGCCAATTTCGTTAGAACCCTGCTGTAGTGAATTTTGGTGAGAAAAAAATGAAGTAAAAAAAGAGAGTCACAATAATAAAAATTGTTGGAGTTAATTTTGCATTCTACCCATTTTTGGACTCAAATTCAAATTTTTTGACAAACTAGTTATCGATGTACAGATTTAGTTAGAGGTCTTACGCCCGCATATGGCGTTGCAATGCGGTGAATCACCATCAGGAAAGCAAGATGCGGCCAAATCCCACTCGTCCGGGTAGAGAGGTATGGGCATTGTGTCGGACACCCTAACCATTTTCCATAGCATCGGCTATTGGGTATTTATACTGACAATCTGAACACCTGTACTCAAATGAGCAAATCTGAAGTACAAAAAAAAAAAAAGGAACTATATCATTTGGGTTGCTAATTGATCCAAATCCTCTAACGACTAGTAGATAACGCAAATCCGTTAAAAGCAAATGAAAGCATAACAAATAAGAGTTTCTGAACCCAATAATGAAAAAAGATTAATACAATTCAGTTCATGAACATACCACATTTTTCGTCGTATTTGTAAGTAATTATTTATTACTGAATTTCACTATTGTTGGCTCCTTAAAAGGGTGGTACTTAAAATTCACGGTACTTCAATCATTTCGTTCTTCACCATAAAATTTGAGCCAATAATTTGTTTAAGGAATTTAGGACTCATATTTTTTAATCAGTAAATTTTATTAATGATTTTACATTTACATATCAGACAAGTATATAATTTTCATATGCAATATACAAAATTGCAGTAAAATCCTAGCACAGGAAAATCTAGTGCAAAAAATCATACCACATTAAGAGTGTTAACATTGCATTTGTTCAATTCTACACTCTCGTATACATATATACTCATATTAACTAATAAAAAATTTATGTAAATTGAATCCTTAGAAATGTATTAGTGTTAAACACATGTTGACCCGAAATTGGATTAAACACTCTAATAAACTCGGTATCAACCCGGTATCCAGTGGTTTAGAAAAAACCTAATTAATTTACGCGGGCGCAGAATTGCAATTCAGCAATCAGGACCCTCACTATCGCTAATTCAATTTGCTTTGAATATAAAAAAGAGTAAAGATAAATAAGGATGAAATTACACGTATACCCCGGCAAGAAGTGAGGCAGCTTGGAGACTCTTAATCGTAAAACCACGTCTCCTTCATGCCGGTCTGGTTGGTAGGGTCACTTGGGTAATAAAAGTCGGGACACCAATATTCCGGACACACACATTCTGGATACCTTTCCGGTCCGTACGGGCCCACGCACATCCCATGGTAGTTAACCATCACTGTCCTTCGCTTGTGCTTGTTCCACTTGTAGTGTCTGATCCACAGAAATCCACAGTAACACCAAAGAGCTCCAAAACGCGGAATTGGGTTCTCATTTTCTGGAATTGTTGTTGGACGTCAGGTTCGTTGTACTTGATTAGGAAACAAATGTTGGACACTTTCTCCATAAAACGAGATTGCTTCGGATATTTCAGCACGGTACAAATTATGACAATCGTCACCAAGATATAATGACTGTTGGGCGTTTCCAAGACCGTTCCTCTCGAAACTTTCTAATAAATATTTACCCAGAACTTTCAGACGAACTTTGTATGTGAAGAACGGGGAGAGAGAAGAAGACAAACAATGTAGGAAGTATGCAATTGCTCCTAGGATGGATTTGAAGTGAAGGGGAAGGCATATTTATGGGCATCTAGAAATTCGAGGGAACACCATTGTTGTCCTTATCCAGATGTGCATGGTGGTATCCCTTGTTTGGATTTAAGATTGCTTCTAAATTTTTTAAAATTTTAGAGCTCCTTCAGACGTGGCAGCATGCGATGTGCCAAGTGCACCCGCTCCCCAGACGATGCCTTGCACTGTCTCTGCAGCTGGCAACGAGTCAACCAAGAGAGTAGTCAACCAAGTTCAGAAGTAAGGGTGGAACTTCCTTATAAACTTGAAAAATTTCCTTGCGCTAATCGATGTAATTCACCTTTACAATTCCTATATAATTAACTTGACTTTGGGATTTTGGGCTTTGGGCCTTCTTGGGCTCATTGAATTTCTAACAATTAGTGATATCTTTCGACAGTATTTCTGTTGAGGGTTAAACTGGGTCTTAGTAAGGACTTTGGGGATGATACCATGCATTTATATACTACGCTGAGGTTATGAGAGAGATAGAGGAAGAGCGAACACATTTTTTGTTTTTTATGGTATTACATCTTTTTAATAGGATCTATTATTTTGAGAATGTTGTCTCACATCAATTAAAACATGTGGAATGAGCAAGTTTATTAGTGTTGAAAATCTACAAACTCGTCATCTTAAAATTTTGGGTTGCATATGGAGATTCTGACATGGTATCATGACAGAATGATCTCGTGCCCATTATTGAACTCACACGACTCTCGTTTCTTGTACTTTGGTAAAATTAAAATCAGTGCAATTTTTAACTCGATGTGAATCTCGTTTGAAGCGGCATCTCGTAGAGCGCAAAGTTTACTTCCAAAAATATGTTAGCATTGTACGGGCTTAATAGAAACCGGTGAGAGGCAAAAAAATTACAACTTTAATATACTGATTAATTTAATTTTAAATTTTTTGATACGATGTTATAATATTTTTTAATTAAATTAAATTAAAGTTTATAGTTAACTATATGCTTTCATTTAATTTAAATTAAACTTTGTTAAAAGTTGATTGTAATCAAGAATCTTGAAAGTGTTACATAGTTAGATGAAGAGCTCGAATACAAGTAACAAGATGGCCTCATTCGGAATTAATTGACTACGGAATATACGGAATACACGAGTGAAGTCAATTACAATTGATTTCTTTTCATAACATGGAAGTTAACTCTGCATTGGTTCATGTTCATGCATATGGCGGCGATCTTACTCTAAATAGTAATTTGAGATGTCCAAAAAATGAGTACCTTATTCTATCCCTCCGTCATCTTTGAAGGGACCAACTAGAGATAATCCCACAATTACACAAAGGTGGAAAAACATTAATTAAGCAAAGATGCTCGTTTCAATTCTGTAAAGTCAATGAGCCAAAGGCAGTGAACGAGGCGGAAACATAGTTCATTTCAAACAAAATGTACCACCCACATGGTATTCGAAAATTTAGTGGACCTACTAAATTTATAGTTGCTCTAAAAACTAACCTTGTTAGCTTGGTTAAAATCATATGATATTCGAAAAATTTAGTACATCGATTGATTCAAATTAGAATTAATAAAATATTTATATTTGCCGAAGGGCTTATAGCCTGTGATACTAATAAATGTAAAATTTAAAAAAACTTAAGGTTCAAACTTTCTCTCAAAAGTATATACTACTGTATTTATAATAATTCTAAACAAGACATCCTAATAAAATTAGAACAGTTTTCTTGCTATGTCTAATTACTTATTGGTACTAACTTTGCGGTTGACATTAAGCTTCCTGGCAATGCAATAAAGTCGACCTCTCATTGTTCGGATAAAGTTACCTCTTTTATTTTTGATCGAAGATAACAGAGTATTGAGATATAGATCTTTATGCTCCAAATGTAGACAAGTACAAATAATAACAGTATGCAAACAACATTACATTATCATTGACACTAAAAATGCGTATTATTCTTTGCACGTGATTCCATATCCAGCTGAACTACCTGCAGAGCAATTAAAAGTGGGGTAGTACCGAAAAGAGAGGATGGCTCCTCCATCCACACCACCTTCATAGACACATGACTGACAATCTGGTGCGGGGATGGATGGAACTCTGTACTTCTCAAGATCTCCAGTTGGCATTTCATCTCCGAAGTTTGTCGAAATCTCAAATTCAAGCC
>SOPF01014986.1:0-11617 GCA_012979155.1 Hypericum perforatum | reverse complement strand
TCCTTTGTCCTCCTCCTCCTCCTCCCTCTATGCCCCCTCCTCCTTTTTCTCCTCGTCCTCCTCCCTCCTCCTTTCTCATGCCATGTCACCCCGGCCAAATAAGATATAATAGTTGATATGGTGCTTATATGGCACTGACGTGTCAATACCAAATGGTAGGGTACCCTTCCAAACTACCACAGACTAAAACTATCCTTGAAAGTAAACTATAGATACTGAATTTGGAAGGAAAAAATCATACAATCTTTTTTTGGAAATAGCCAAATCACACCGTACTTATGTATACTTTCTCCTATTTATTATATGATTAGCTGAGAATACAGATTTCTTCCATATGTTTTGGGATAAGTCCAAACTTGTCAACATAGTGTTCATCATCTCTTTAAGAGTTAAATTTTTACTTTCGATGATGTCGTTTGATTGAGGTGAGTATAGAGCTATCCTCAAATGGATAATATTATTTTTTTTAGCAAATTTCCTTAAATAGATATACATATTCTCCTCTTTTATTACTTTGAATTATTTTGGGATTATCACTAAGCTAATTATCAACTTTGTTCTTATATCTTTTGAAAGCATCTAGAGCTTCGTGTTTTCTTCTTAATAGATATAAATAGAAATATCTTGTACATTCATTGATAAGCATGATGAACTATTTCTTCTCGCTTTAGTTTGTATGTATTTAATATCACAAATGTTCATATGAATTAAATCTAAAGACGTAATGTTTCTTTTTATTAAATGAGAAGGTATTTTAATCATTTTTGTTTTTACACATACTTCACATTTATTATTTGGGTTAAACTCTATATTTGGTAACAAATTCAAACTTACTTACTTTCTTAGCAAGTTTAAATTTATGTGTTATATTCTATCATATCATAAATTAGTTTAAATTTATGTATTATATTCTATTATATCATAAATTAGAATACTTAGTCAAGTAAGAAGAAATAATAACTCTATGTTTGTCATTAAAATTGTGGTGTACATTTATTATATTCATCTTAAATAGCCCCTTTTTCAGGTAACCTTTTTCTATGAATTGACCCACTTTGGTCTCTGGTCATTGAAGCTTATCAACCTCAGATATAAGCTTAAGCTTAGTTTTGCTTAATCAGGAGATAGAAACTAAGTTCTTGTGAATGTCCAAGACATGCAGCACATACTTAAAGGTTAGGTCTTTGCTCGAGGTTCTTCTTGATCCTCCCGGGCGAGAGGGGTTTGCTCTTATCCTAAAGTTTTCTGCTATTTTTCTAAACGACAGGTCGTCTGTCTAGACGACCTGGCGTATGCCAAAAATTCCTGGCGTGTGCTAGGTTTTATATTTTCGAAGAGTTAGAGTACGCCAACTCTTCTGGCAAGTGAATTTAAGCCTCGGATGGACCAAGTTGGCGTACGCCAACTATACCTGGCGTGCGCCAAGACAGCATAATTTCTAGCAGAGTTGCACAAATGAGTAAGTACGGGAATATTATTCCACAAGAACCGAGTTTAAAACTTCAACTTGGTTTTGTAACTTGTCTAAGATCAATTTATGAAGTGGTTTGATGGAAATACTCGTTCTAAGTCGAATTACTAATCTAACAAATTATGAACTTAGTTACTTGAAGGTTTGGTTTTCTAACAGATTTTTTAACAACTTATATTGCACAAATGAGCAAAGTGAACTTAAAACTACAATAATCATCGAATTTAGAAGGTTTACTAAGTACATAACATGGTCCTAGTGTTTCGAAATCAACCAAACCACACTCTCGTGCTAGAAAGGCCTAAATTGCTTCTTTACCATGCTTAGAATGATAAGATGTTCTCTCGACCCCAATAACCAACTAAGCACAGCAAAGAACCAACTATATGCATCACTTTAAGGACAATAAATCACTAAGTAAGAGTATTAGCAACTCGAACCAGCAACTTATCTAACTAACCTTTCCATTTAAACTATCTCCTCTCGGTTTCAAGTTTAAACTAACTTCTAACCTTGGTGATCAAATAAGTTTAGCATGGCATTAAGTTCGATTGTTTGACATGTTCATCATGTTTTTAACCCTCTAAACCGGGACTAAGTAGTGGCTTTAAGCCACCAAACTCAAAGATCAACTACTCACACATGCTTGCAAAGAACAATATACACATAAACATCAACATACTTAGTATTAAATTAAGAGTTTAAGTGAAGAAAAGCTTTACAAGATTGAAACCAGCTTTCTTCCTCAAGTTCTTCACTGAGAGATGCCCAAAATCGTGCTGCTCAATCACTCTCTCACTCAAACTTTTTTATTCTACACTAATGCAATTAATTAACATAAAACAAAAGTCAAAAGTCAAAACAATAATAAACTAACTTAATATCCTAACAACTATCCACCTCTACAGCATAATGGTCTACCATGGTCACTAGAAGGCCAAGAAATCTCGAGTGCATGGATCCCTCCATTGTTTTCCACTCAAAGAGGCAAGTGGCAGCTCTGTCACTGTCTGGTCTGGCGTACGCCAACTGTTCCTGGCGTACGCCAGGTCTTGCTCGTGGTCGTTTGCGTCTGGTCGTTCTTGCTCATGGTCGTTTGCTCCTAGTGCAGTCCTGGCGTGCGCCAACTTCCTCTAGTGTGCGCCAAGTCCTCAGCTTTGCTCTTCTCGCCTTTGCATCTTTCCTCTCATCCATGCATCCACTCGTCTAGCTCGGTCATCATCCATTTCCTCGAATTAGCTCCTAAAACCATAAAACATAATGAGAAACAAAATACACAACTAAAAACATGAAATAAACAAAACTACGCCAAAGATAACTAAAACTCAAATAAAATAACCTAAAATACTAAAAACGGACTAGAAAATGGACACAAGTAATAAGTGTTTTAAGCACTCATCACGTATATGGGTTGACCATCTGTGTAAGAGCTACCACTTATTCTTGAAGCACAGTAATCTGACTGTCGTCTTGCACACTAGCAACCTTCTTCCTTTTTATTCACTCGCCCCACTCGTGATTATTGGTAGCTATGGCTTCGATATTGTGTAGGCCTTTAACTTTTGCCTTCTCAATCAAATTGCCTCCAACTGTTGCATTTAGGTTGACTCGAATTTGTGATTCACACCTGTTGTAAAAGGTGTAGATAAGCATCCAGTCGGATATCTAATGGTGTGGACACTTACGGAGTAACCCCTTGAAATGATGCCAGGCCTGATGTAGAGATTCACCACCATGTTGCTTAAATTAAGAAATCTTGTTACATAGTTGAGTAGTTTTACCTGGTGGGTCTAAGAATTTGTTTGCAAGCTCGTCCCATGTGGTAAAAGTGCCTGCAGAAAATGAGTCCAGCCACTCTCTAGCACCATCATTTAAGCTTTTCTTGAATAGTCATAGTCTGATGGCATCTACTGGGACTCCATTGTATTTAACTGTTGAGCAGTGGTCTTCAAAAATCTGAATGTGCTTCGCAGAATTTTCTGAAGGAGAACCCCCGAACTGGTCTTGATGAACCATCTAAATGAGGCTACTCTTAATTTCAAAAGTATTGGCCTCCACAGCTGGGTACACAATACTAGGGCGAAGGTCAATTACCCTAGGGTACGTCTGCCTCCTCCGATTGTTATTGGCGGGAGCATTGGCTATGTGATTATGATCTGCCATCTCTTCTTTGTGTTGATTCTTTTTTCTTGAGTGAGAGGTTCGTTCAATTTTTCCAGATCGTATTCTAAAAGAGGTTGGTTGTCAGAATGGGTATGTGGCATACACCTCTAACGTTCTCACTAAACTGCAAAACTCAACAAAGAGGATCAAGCATAATGATGAACATTTTCCAAGTTACTGTGCAGTTAACATTTTCCAAGTTACTCGAAACAATGTTCGAGTTTAGTACAGTTAGCTGAATATTAGAAAAAAATAGAGCTGAAAAAATTCTGACGTGGACCAGGGACACGGTAGTGTAGCGACGACAGGAGTATGGACTAAAAACTGAGAGTAGAGACACGCTAACGTAGAGCGAAAATACGATAATGTAACGTAGTCAGGAATGCGGGTAATATCAGAGACTACCCAGATATAAGCTGGTGGGCATGTCACACCTACGGCGTAGAGAACAAGTAGTGATACAGAGTGTCAAGGTGCACGAATAATGCGCGACTCTTAATTAATATTCTATGTGAAAGAAGATATAGACAAATCGATTTCATACCTCAAAAAGATAATTTGGGATTGTACGGTATGACTTGACGATGACATCATGTATTTTTTAAGAGTGGATAGATATGATAACCTAGTTAATAATATGTCAAATTAGTCTATCCGCAAAGATAATATATAAGATCATATGACATGAGAGGTAGAATCACATCCTAAATAGGTTTGACCAATGATAATGCTCGTGTCAAAAACAGATATTTCACAACAACAAAAAAAGTAAACATGGGGTACGTGCTACGCGCTCTTGGTTGGACGTATCTGACATGAGTGTAGAGCAAAGTGCATTCATTTACGAGTGACATGAAAGTGAACAGAACACGACGCCATTGTTTTTTTAGGGAAAATGAAGATCTACTCCATAAATATTAATTGGTAGCATTTATTTGGGGTCATAATTTATCCATGCCCGCATTATATTATTTTAGAGTATCAGATTTTGGGTTGTTGGTCCAATTTGTGATGTGAGGCGGTTTTGATATAAATTTATATATATGGTCAATATGTCTTGGTCAATATGTATGTTTGGTGGATCATTTGTGAGATAGTGGATGATGAGGTCTACTCATGACCAACCGGGAATGTTGACATATGTGCACATATACTGAGAATACAATGGATCTCATATGTTATATTTGACCGACAAGGTTTGTTTTGAAGGTGCCTTTAAGATATGGTATCCTTGTGTCGTTGTGGGAGTGACACAATCCAGGATTATTATCATATTTTTCAATTTCGTGATCTGACCGGCATCCAATTAGTCGAACTACATTTCAGAATGTACATCGAATCAAAAAAATAGGTACACTCGAATTTTGGTTCAAGTGGACAATTTCTGATCGAACCGGGCAAAATGAAAGTTTTGTTAAATTAGAATTTTCCGGTTGAAAAAAAAACAAATAAAATGACAAAATCTAAAATGTAGATCTAAGTTGGAAGTTGACAATGGTCAAATTAAATTTGATTAGTGATCATAAATCCGAATGTCATTAATTACACGGTGTCTAATTAAGCTATAATAATTTACTTCTTAATTTTTCAAATGTTTGTTTTTCATTCGCATAGTCTTAGCTAGACCTGACCACGGTTCGAATTCGAACGAATTCGAATCGAATTGGTTCGAATTCGAATTATCAAAATATTAAACCATATTCAATTCGTCCAAGAACGAATTGAATACGAATTATAAACCTTCGAATTCGAATTGAATTTGAATCGAATTTGAATTGATTCTTAAATATTAAATATTTAATTAAAAAATAAAAAATTAGGAATAAATATTTAATATTTTTTGAGAAAAAATAAATTAAAGTTTGAGTTTGCACTTAATACGCCATAATAAATTATCTACGATTTCGGATTTAAGGGTTTCATCATTTAGGATTTAAAAGTTTATAGTTTAGTATATAATTAAGCTTAAGATTTTAGGATTTAAGATTTGGGGTTTAAAATTTATGATTTAATAAATAATTGAGTTAGAGTTTCAAGATTTTAGGGTTTAGAATTTAGGGTTTAGGATTTAAGGTTTAGTAAATAATAGAGTTTGAGATTTTTTACACCAATATATGTATATACATATTCAAATTTAATTAAATTCACTACGAATTTAAGTCGAATCGAATTCGAATTGAATTCGCCGGTTTGACGAATTATAAAAATCTCAAACCGAATTCAATTCGTACCATTATGAATTCGAATCGAATTGTCGACAAATCGAATTATATACGAATCGAATCGAATTATTAACGAATCAAATCGAATCAAATTACGAATTAGATTCAATTCGTGGCCAGGTCTAGTCTTAGCTATATGATGGGGAGAGAATATGGTGGCTTTTTTTTTCTTCTTTCTGCCGTTCTCTCATTATGTTGAATGTATAGTAAATTAGTAATAGTAGTACATTGGGATAGACTACCATATTTCATTAATTTATTGATAACTAACGTTTTCATTGGAATAAATTTAATTAAATTAAATGAGTAGGCAGAACAAAGATTATAGTATTTATTGTAGAAGAAGTTGTAATATTTATTGCAGAAAAAATGTTGAGTTTTTTAAATTAATGCACTTGCTAGAATTAAGCATTTTTAAAGTCAACATATATTATTTATCTATATATATTTAAAATAAAAGGTTATGGTCTGAATGACATTCTTCCCGGTCAAACTAATCAACCCAAATTTTGTACCAAATTTTTGGTCAACCTCTGGAACGTCTTTGAAAACAATGATTATTATATGAGACGAGCCACACCCCAGAGGAAGTGACGAATTCCCCTCAGGTACTCACGTGCACATGTGCCAATTAGGAGGCGAGAGCGTTAGACGGGACCTAACACGCCATCATCTTCACATGGTAGTAAGGTATTTTTTGTCACCATACACGACGCCCTCGTTTGCGTCGCACGTCCCGATTGGTCCACACCGTCTTTTTTAAAATAAATTTAAGAAAAATTTAATAAGATTTAAAAATTCTTTATTCAATTTGCTCCATTTTATTCAAATAATTTTTGTATGTTGTTATTAATTTAATAAATTATTTTATTATTATATAATTTTGTAATTATGCAATTTAATGTGATTAAGTAATTACATTTAAATCTATGTAATTATTTATTTTGGCAGAAAATTATAATTTAGTGTAATTATGTAATTTATCACAAAATTATGTAATTATATTATTTGAAAACAATTATCTAATTATGAAAAAATTATGTAATTTTTTAATTTGACCAAATTATGTAACTACATAATTTTATAATTTTATCTGATTATTGTAATTTATATTTATATAATTATGTAACTTAATATAATTTTTTATTTGTCAAAATTATGTTATTTATATAAATACTTAATTGAGCACATTTTGGTTATATGAAAATTAAATTTAATGTTTTTAATTATTTCATAGTCATATTTAAATTCAATAGAATTAACTATATTAAAAAATAAAGTTAAGCTGATGTGATATTGACAGGATTGTATTAATGGAATAGGTACAAGAGAAAAATTGGATGTAGAAGCAAGACTCACCAAGACGAAATTGACGTAGACAATAGAAAAACTACAAAATGAAAATGCTCGAGAGACACGAGTATGAATGATCTTATAGAATGTAAGTACTCACATGACATCCAGTACTACCCGATCCAATGCCAAGTGTTTCATCTACTATTCAATATAACTCTGTCCCCCTGCGTGCCTACTTTTATAATTGCAATTTTTTTTGCTAAGACTTTAAACATCTAGTAAAAAAATCAAGTATTCTCGTTTTTGATCAACAATTATAAGATTTGAATCTAATAACTATTTATTATTATTCAAATCTCTTATGCATTAAACAATTCTCCTTGCAAATAATTTGTGCTCAGGCAGACAGTCATTGTTGCATTTTAAGATTATTTTTTATACGCTACGTACCCCAATAAGGAGCTACGGAGATTTGCACCACGTTGACATGTGTGGTGCCATCGCGTATTAGTATGGTGGATGATATATTGCTCTACACTGGTATCATCACCTGCATAATGCAGTCCGATTAAGCCACATGATTTTTTTCCCCAATCATTTTTAAAATAATATTTTATGGAAAAAAATTTAAAACATTATTTTTACTATTTTCCATCATTCTGTTCGAATTTTATGTTATAATTAATTTTATAATTAATTTTATATCTAATTGATATAATTTAAAATTTTATCGGATTTAAGTGGTCAATTATTTCAAAACTTGTTAAATATAGACAAATCTAAATTCATTTTTTGCCACTAATTAAAAAGCCATCATTTTTTTATAATCCTCTTGTCATTCTATAATCATCTATATTATATTTTTTAAGATATGTATCTTAATCAGTTTAGTTAAGAAGATTAATAGACCGATCTTAAATTATTCAGTCCAGATCATATTTTTTAACTTATAATCCTATAGCTTACTTCCAATTTAACCAAAAAAATTCAAATTCTAGAGTCCCACAAAAATACACCAAGTACCCAACAAAATCATTACAATCATACACCACATGCACAACAAAAGTTTCAACAATACTCACTAAGTGGATCACAACCAAATTATCCTCAAAATTCACCAATATCACAACCAAATCTGTTCCAAAACTAACCAAATTTATTCCAAAATCTATAATACCAACTAGGATATTTCTCAATTTATTTACATAACCAATTGGGATCACAACTAAATTTTTTCACAGCACAAAAAATATTGAGATTGCAAAACTCATTCTAAAACCCATGACAACTATTCACCATTTTATTCCCAATCTTTCACGCATTGTGTCCTCCAAGAAGAATGTTGAAAAACAACTTCTAAAATATAGAGTATTAAAGAAGATATTGTCGTAATATCTTCTTATACACAAAGGAGTGAAGATGCAATAATCTGCAACAAACAGAAGGGGCAAGAACTTTGGGAACGAATCGAAAAATTGTATGACCAAAGTCAAAAAAAATATTGTATGACCAAAGTCAAATAAAAATATTGTAGTACGGGTAGATTTTTTTTATTGACTCGTATGTATTTATGGAAGTCATGCACAAACATCCCAAGTAGAAACCCAGAATACATAAGCCAACATTTACCCATCTGAATGAGTTACATAATGTAGAGAGTGATAAAAATTTTAAAATAATACGAATCACTGAGGAGGGATATTTTTCAATTTCCATCGACCCCTATTAAAGTGAGCAAAAAATTAACAATATCGCCTCCAATAAGCAAAAATGCTGCCAAAAGATAGAGAAAGTCAATACAACCGATGTTGCATTCTCTATAGAGCTAGAGGTAATATAAATCAAATGCGAAAAAATGATGACTATTTTACAACAGGTGTTATATGACTTATAATTGTAGGAGAAAAATAAAAAAATGGACGAATTGACAGAATAACTGAGACAAAAAAATTAAGCACTAAAACCAATATGCATCACGCAAATACAGCTATATTCAAATTTTGTATGCTCTAGGTAAAGACTTATCTTCCGATGAGAAAGAAATTAAGCTTTTTTGATGCCATAAGTATATGAAAATTGAATAGTTCACTTTGAGTTGATGTACTCTTTTTTAATTTTAATATATTATTTTTAATTTATCATGTAATATATTTTTAACTTAATATGATTTTTGTATTTCGCAAAGTTATTATTTTTGTTAGTTCAAAATTAATTTTAATATTTTTTAAATTTATTTGAAAATATATTTAAATTTAATGTAATTAGTTATATTAAAAAAACAAAATTGACAAAAATCTGTGATGAGATATTATAGTAGTAGCATAGTAGTAGGGAAAAAATTGAGTACATAGAAAATATGATGTGACATATTGTACCAGTGTCGAACATATGACAAGAAATATTTTTTCCTAAGGGGGATTGATTTCGTTGACATTAACGAAAATGGAATTTTTTAGAAAACGTTTTTTCTTGATGTATTTATTAACCGTAGGAAAACGCATAAAATATAGCATCTCATATTTGAAATGCATACATTTATGCATTTTCATGCGAAAAGCTATACTAATGAGACCAATTCGGTTCCAGAAATAAAATGCAATTTTAATCGCTCTAACTGTAACCGCACGATTTCGTGCAGTTTTAATAAAATAAGTACTTATCAGACCAATTCGGCTCAAGAAATAAAATGCAATTTTAATTGCTCTGACTATAACCACACGATTTCGTGCTGTTCTAATCTAACTTAAGTCCGAAAACGAGTTCTTGACAATTAACCATTTCTTATATTCTTTACAACCATAAAAAAGAATGTCAAAATACAGTTGTGATTTTATTTTTGGATCTGGATTTCAAAAAAAAAAATGAAGTGGGACTAGTTACACGTTTCCTTATAGAACGCACTAATTTATATATTTGCAGCCATAACTTATATATTTGACTTTTCACACATAAGCAAGGCATTGAGTTTTTAAGCAAAGTGAGTAGGGAAAACTTTCGTATATCTGATCCTAAAGGAAACATGTTGAAAATTGAAATAGATTATAAAGTTATATATGAACCTAAATTTGACATGCAAAAAATTGTTCAACAGAAACGAGATCCGTGAACATCTGGTGAAAAATCAACAACAAGCAAGTATGAGGACAGTATTTTTAAAAGAGATCTGTGGTCAGTCGCTGTTCACTTTGTTATTGGTGAAGTTATTCTGTGTTTATAACTTCAGTTATCAAATTTTGACTTTGAAAAATATTAATTTTTTACAAATTTGATGATTGGAAACACTTTCCTTGGAGTCACTATCGAGGACTTTAAAAATACGCATAGTAGTTTCACAATTTCACAGGTCAAAATTTTAAATTATTTTTCATTAAAATTGAGTTTGTATGTGATATTTTATAGTTAAGTATGCGTGTTTATTCCACCCAAAAAAAAGTATGTGTGTTTACGGTTGTGCACGTGAAAAGATTTAAATGTATAGATTTTTTACATTCGTCAAATTTTAAGTACCAAAAAATATTTATTCATACTTATAAAGTATTGTATGTTTTGAAAATGACTTAACTTTTTATTTTCAAGGATCTTACTGGGTATATTCCAGGTGGCATTAAAAGACTCTAATAGTGTTATTGATGTTGGATGTATGTTGTTGCTAAGAAATGTGAGCATATCATATTATATCATTTGTTATTAAATAATTTTGAATATTTTGTTAAGTGATTTTACAGTTCTTATTAGGTAAAAGTAAATAAGAACCAAAATGACAAGGATCTTATAATTAATGATTGGAATGGGATAAAAATATTCCAGATATATGGTGCAACTTCGTCAAAAATATTCCAGAAATAGCTTGACAACATTATTATTTATGAGGCTGAGACAAAATTCTCTAACGAATAGAGAAAAGAGCCCACCTAAAGAGTACTAAAATAAATATATTGTTGTAACTCACACATTAATGATACTCTCTCTTAAATATGGTCATATTTTTTCAATATCAACACATTTCCTATCTCGATAATAAATTCTCCTTCGATGAAGACTTTGTGATTTATACTTGTATTTACATACCGGTATGATCCTTTAAAATAGAGAAAAATAATAGGGTTAATTACCCTCAGGTCCCTGAACTATTGACGATTTTGTAATAGGGTCCCTGTGTAATTTGAATAAGATTTAAGGTCCCTGTGTTATAACGAAATATTACTCTCAGGTCCCTGGCTTAACCTTCGCTGACATCATCAATTTTTTTTATTTTTTTAACACTAAATTGACCAAAATACCCTTAAGCCAAAAATAAAAAAATCCAAAAAACAAAATAAAAATTAGGGAAAAGTACAAAAAAAGTCCTGTGGTTTCACTTTTAGTCCTCCGAACCTAAATTTGTCCCGAACCTATGAAAAATTTCTTTTTCATCCCGTTTTTTTTACATTTTAGTCCCAAATCTCAAATTTTTTTCAATTATTTT
>SOPF01014922.1:0-11762 GCA_012979155.1 Hypericum perforatum | reverse complement strand
AAGGACAAGGAGCTGAAGTTCAAGCTCCTAGAAGATCTTTAATGGACCATGGAAGACCGACTTATGAAGGAGCAAAAACTGGAATCCAACAGCCAGCTATTGAAGCTAATCACTTCGAAATCAAGCCGGCAGTGATTCATATGCTTCAAGCATCAAGTCAGTTTTATGGACTACCTAATGAGGACGCAAATGACCATCTTGGAAACTTCATGGAATTAGCTGATAACTTCAAGTATCATGGAGTATCTGATGATACTGTTAAAATACGAATGTTTCCATACACGCTTAGGGATAAGGCTAAACTATGGTACAAGCAACTAAAAGATTCTCCAATAACCACTTGGGAGGAACTTGCCAATACTTTTCTGGATAAATATTTCCCATATTCAAAGACAAGCAAGCTTGTCAAAGATATCACTAACTTTGAACAATTTGAAGGTGATTCTTTGAGTGAAACTTGGGAAAGATTTAAGGAGTTACAAAGGAGTTGCCCTCATCATGGTTTAACAAAGGAATCTTTGCTCAAAACTTTTTATTTCAGTTTTTTATCTATAATAATGGGAACTGTTGATGCTGCCTCCAATGGGAATTTTCTGAGGAAGGAAAGAGATGAAGCCTTCCATATTCTGGAAGAATTGGCAGCAATAAACAGGATAGTCGCAAATGAAAGAAGAAAGCAACCAATGAGAGAGCTGAGGAAACTAACTGAGCGAAGTGAGAAGAGAGGAATGATTGAACTTGATGCTTCCTCATCATTTCAAGCTCAGTTAGATTTAATGGCAAAACAGTTGTGAGACTTGACCATAACCAAAGTTGATGCTGTTACTATTCAACAAAATTATGAAGCTTGTGGTAACATTGGCCATGATATGAGTCAATGTGCCATGATAAACCAACAAACTAAGCCAATCAATTTTGTTAGTGGTCAAGGATAAGGAGGAAACCGAATGGGGAACAATCCATATTCTTCAACATATAATCTTGGATGGAGGAATCATCCTAACTTCTCATGGAAAGACAAAAGCAATGATGATAGCATGGCAATTGTTCCTGATAAAGGACTACCATTACGTGCACCACAACAAGGACCACCACCTAGTTTTCAACCACGTGGGTTTTTGGGAGAAAGAATGGGGGCCCTAGAGGAAAGAGTTGACAAGGTAGAGAAATTCATCCAGCAAACTGGAGAATCATCAACTAACCAAAGCAAAATACTGAAAGCCTTGGCAAGTCAAGAAGCAAGGCAAAACAATTTGGAACAATTCCTTAGGGGGCAATCAACTGCCATACGCAACATGGAAATACAACTTGGGGAAATTGCAAAGGCAGATGCCCAAAGAGCTTCAGGATCACTCCCCAGTTCTACCAAAGAAAATCTTCGAGGTCACGTTAATGCTATCACCTTAATAAGTGGTAAAGAATTAGCTTCTCAAACAGTCAATGAGAAGGCTAAGGAAAGTGAAGTAGTGGACTTTAGCCAAGATAAGGTTGAAGATGTAGAGGAAGAGAAAGTTGAAGAAGTGCCGCAAGAGAAAACTTCAAAAGAAAAAGTGGTAGAGGAAGAAGAAGTTTACGTATCACCACCACCAATGATTCCTATTCTACCTTATCCTCAGAGGGTAAAGAGAAAGTCGAGAATGGATGATAAGTTTCTCCGCTTTATGGAAAAAATGAAGGATGTACAGATTAGTGTCTCTTTCTTTGAGATGCTAGATCAAGTTCCACACTATGCCAAGTTTCTTAAGGAACTCGTGACGAAGAAGAGAAAGTGGGAAGATAAAGAGACAGTCGCCCTTATGGTAGATTGTAGTTCTCTAATTTCAACAAACCTTCCTACTAAGCTTCAAGATCCTGGGAGTTTTGCAATTCCTAGTTTTATTGGTGACACTGAGTTTCCAAAATGTTTATGTGATCTAGGCGCAAGTATCAACTTGATGCCTTTATCGACATTTCAAAAACTAGGGTTGTGTGATGTAAAGCCAACTTCTATGCTACTCCAGTTGGCAGACCAAACAATAAAGAAACCATTTGGTGTGGTTGAGGATGTCCTGGTAAAGATCGACAAGTTCATCTTTCCAGTTGACTTTGTGGTTCTAGATTTTTCTGAGGACAAGAATTGTCCACTAATTTTTGGCAGACCCTTCCTCAACACTGCACACGCATTGGTTGATGTTCATAATGGTAAATTGGTTCTCCGAATAGGAGAGGAGAAAGTTGAGTTTAAAATGAATAGTGTTGTGTGCCATCCTCTTGATGAAGGGATGTGCATGAAGATTGATGTTATGGAAAATTGTATCCTGAAATTTTGTAAGGACGGTCTACTTAAGGAACTAGAGTTTCATTTGAAGTACAGAACTCCACCCTCAATTGTGAAAGCTCCATCCTTGGAGTACTACCCTCGCATCTAAGGTATGCATTCTTAATAGATGAAGGGAGGTTACCAATTATAATCTCGAACAAGCTCTCAAAGGATAAAGATGACAAAGTGCTCGTAATTGTGAATAAAAGGATTAAGGCAATTGCTTGGCAAATCTCCGATATCAAGGGGATAAGCCCAAAAATTATGATGCACCATATTCACATGGAGGATGGAGCAAGGCCGAGGGTAGACTGACAAAGGAGACTTAATCCAAACATGAAGGAGATTGTGAAGAATGAGGTGATCAAGCTTCTAGAAGCCGGAATTATCTATCCAATTTTGGATAGTGAGTGGGTGAGTCCAATCCATTATGTCCCCAAGAAAGGGGGAATGACAGTAGTAATCAATGATGAGGGGGAACTCATTCCAACACGTACTGTGATCGGTTGGAGGGTGTATGTTGACTACAGGAAATTGAATGATGCCACATGGAAGGATCATTTCCCTTTGCCATTCATTGATCAAATGTTAGAAAGAATAGTGGGGTATTCTTACTATTGCTTTTTGGATGGGTACTCAGAGTATAACCAAATAGCGATATATCCGAGAGATCAGGAGAAGACATCTTTCACCTATCCCTTTGGTATTTTTGCTTATCGCAGAATGCCTTTTGGATTAAGTTGTGCACCAGCAACATTCCAACGTTGTATGGAGTCCATCTTTTGGGAGATGAACGAGAAGATTATGAAATTTTTATGGATGACTTCTCTGTATTTGGAAATTCATTTGATCATTGTCTGGAAAATCTTGATAAGGTATTGGAAAGATGTAAGAAAAAAAATCTTGTGCTTAACTGGGAAAAGTGCCATTTTATGGTAGACGAAGGAATAGTTCTTGGACACAAGATTTCTAAAGTTGGAATGGAAGTGGATAGAGCTAAGATGGACGCGATAGAGAAGATGATTGCACCAACCATAGTTAAAGGAATTTGAGCCTTTCTGGGTCATGCGGGCTTTTATAGAAGATTCATCAAGAACTTCTCTCTAATTACCAAGCCTCTAACAAATTGTTAGTTAAGGACGTGTCCTTCAACTTTGACAAGGAATATCAGAAGGCATTTGATGCCTTAAAGAAAGCTTTAGTAATAGCTCCGGTTATTTCATCGCTAGATTGGAAACTTCCATTTGAGCTAATATGTGATGCAAGTGACCTAGCTTTGGGTTGCGTACTTGGACAAAAGAAAGAAGGGAAGGTCCATGTCATTTACTATGCAAGTAGAGTATTGGCAGGAGCTCAACTCAATTATACAACCACAGAAAAGGAGTTACTTGCAGTCATCTATGCTTGTGACAAATTCAGAGCATACTTGCTTGGCTCAAAAGTTATAGTCTATACAGACCATGCAGCTTTGAAGTATTTATTTTCAAAGCAAGACCTCACTTAATGCACTGGATTCTGTTACTTCAAGAATTTGATTTGTCAATCAAAGATAAGAAAGGAGCTGAAAATATTGTCGCAGATCATCTCTCTCATTTAGATAAAAGTGACGGGATGGAGAAAAATGGTAAGATACAGGAAGCATTTCCTGATGAAACTCTGATGACGATGAGTAGAATGGAAGCCCTCTGGTATGCAGATTTTGCCAACTTTTTAGTTAGAGAAATTATTCCAGCAGGCCTAAGTTATCCTCAAAGGAAGAAATTCCTAAGGGATGCTAAATTATTTGTTTGGAAGATCCATATCTCTTTAAGAGATGTAATGATGGAATGCTTCGATGGTGCATTGCTGATTGGGAAATAGCTAATGTTTTAGAGCAATGTCACAACACTACTTACTCAAGTCATTATAGAGCAACAAAGACTGCAATAAGGGTATTTGAGTGTGGATTCTATTGGCCTTTCATATTTAGAGACGCACGTACCTATGTGAAACAATGTGATCGCTGCCAGAGAACGGGTAACATATCTAAAAGAAATGAGATGCCATTATCTGGTATTTTAGAGGTTGAGCTCTTTGATGTGTGGGGGTTGGACATTATGGGACCTTTTCCCACATCGAATGGCAACAAATATATCTTGGTTGGAGTTGATTACGTTTCAAAGTGGGTAGAAGCCTTGGCGTCACTTACAAATGATGCTAGAGTTGTTATCCTATTTCTTAAAAAACTCTTCTCGATATTTGGAGTACCACGAGCAATAATCAGTGATGGTGGATCACATTTCTGCAATAAACCATTCGAAGTCCTACTTAAAAGATATGAGGTAACTCATAAGGTGGCAACACCTTATCATCCCCAAACAAGCGGACAAGTGGAGCTTTCAAATCGAGAGCTCAAAAAGATTTTGGAAAAAATGGTTAGATCGACGAGGAAAGATTGGTCAAATAAGCTCGATGATGCCTTATGGGCATATCGAACGGCATTCAGAACTCCAATAGGAATATCGTCCTACATGCTGGTTTATGGCAAGGCATGCCATCTTCCTGTGGAGCTTGAGCATCGTGCGTTCTGGGCCATCAAGACCCTTAACTATAATTACAAAAAGTCAGGAGAACGAAGAATTCTCCAACTCTATGAGTTGGAAGAAATTTGAGATCTTGCATTCGAAAGCTCAAGACTCTACAAGGAAAAGACAAAAAAAGACATGATGCCCATATTATCAGAAAAGATTTTAAAAAGGGTCAACATGTTCTTCTTTTTAACTCTAGATTTAAACTCTTCCCTGGGAAGCTCAAATCTAAATGGATCGAACCTTACACGATTATGAAAGTGTTCCCTTTTGAGGCACTTGATTTACAAAGTACCAATGGGGAGGTATTCAGAGTTAATGGCCAAAGATGCAAAATCTACCTGGGAGGAGACATCATTAACCAAATTGCAGAAGTGCAATTGGTTAATATGTTGAATAATGCATAAACACGACAGTAGTCAAGCTGATGACTCTAAATTAGCATGTTTAGTTTTTTTAGGTTCATTTTTAATTTTATTAGTATTTACTTCTATTATTTCACTAATAGGGATTATATTATTTTCTTTTATGTGCAGAATTACAAGAGAGGAAGAAATGTTTTGCTCAAAGTACATTTTACTAGTAAGTTTCCTAGTGAAAAATAAGCTTCCACTAGAAATTTGCCTAGTTATTCTCCGTACAGCAAAAGAAACTTTGAGAATTGAGCGTCATGACTTACGACATGCTAGTCACCCCTTGCCAAAAGTGAGAACCGTGGAATTAAATGGTGGCTTCACTAGGCATAACGCCAGGAGAGTCGCAAAGAAAGGAACTAGTACATCATGGTACTCAGATTGTGAGGTGTGTCTATTGAAACAATAAGAGTTGGATCAGTAAGAAAAGTGTTTCTCTTTTACCTGTTAGAGAATAAAGAACAGGATGTTTTGTGTTAAGTATATATTGTTGCTTAGATTACTAATCTCAAAGAAAATCCCCATAGATATCTGTCTCGTAATTCTGAAGCAAGCAAAAGAGACATTGAGACTAGAGAGATGCGAAGAGAATTTAGAGAAACATTTAAGAGAAACATCAAAGTGTGCCTATAGAAGAAGGATAGCGAGATTTGGGTTCTGTCACAAGTGTGGGAAGTTGGAGCATGACGATGTTTGCAGCAAACATACTACAATATCGCAAACCAAGCGAATGGTCCTGTTGCATCAAGACCCCGTTAAGCTTCGTGCTGAAAGGGTTGCGAGACCAGAAAATTTGTCTTGGTATGCAATTGAGGAGCTGTGTGAGCGGCGGATATCGAAGTTGCACCTTTGACGGTGATTGCATCAGAGATAGTACTATACGTCAATCGAGCGACTATGCTAATATGTTGTGACCTTGTTAGGCTTTATGCCGAAAAGGTCATGATAATTGACAATCCGTCAAAAGAATGACCCATCAGGATGGGGCGTCTGGTTTTCAAGCTTTCCAGGAATGCAGCGTAAATAAAAGCCAAAAAAAAATTAAAAATATAAAAACAAAAAAAAATTAGTTTAGATGTACATTTGTGTGTTGTTATCACAATTTGTAGTTTAAGTGTTTGTTAGTTAGTTGGTTTAGGTAAAATGTAAATGGAAAAGGCTATTTTCACCAAAAATTCACTGACTAGCGCGTGCCAGAAACAATTGGCGCATGCCAATTATGCACGAAAAGAAGACCTGGCGTACGCCAGGAACCTCTGGCATATGCCAGGTAGGTCAGAAAGGGGGTATAAGTTTGGCAGTAGCCAATTTTTGGTCACAATTCACCATCCACCAGAATTAGCAAATCCAAAACCTAGATCTACTCTTGCCCAAGCATCCCGGATACATTGCCCATATTACCCAACTCCCGAAACATGATCTACAATGTCAGGAGCTGATGGATCTAGCCGGGTAAGCAAGAGGAATACAGGGAAGCGCGTGCAGAATCTTACACCATCAAGGTCAGATTCTTCATTAGATCAACCCAGAGACATCCGCCACCGCTATAATGCTCCCTTCGTAATCTTCAACGATTGGGAGGAAGAGAGGTACAAAAGATTTTCTCAACTCACTACTGTTAGTCATTTTAAGATTAATTGGAATGAGATAAGAATTTTAGGGGTAGCGAATGAGTTGGATGAGGCTTTTGATAAGATGGGGTGGGGGTACTTTAAGGATAGAACAATTTTGGCTAGACAGGAGTTAGCGATGGAGTTCTACTGCACTCTGCAGGTTCAGGCAAATAGGCGTTCATTTACTGCACCAGTTTTGACACTGATCTTGAGATGGATGAAGATGAATTTGTTGACCTGTTTGAACTTACAAGTGGTGGTGGAGCTTTAGATTTTCGCCCATCTAGTTTAGCGCATCAGGCTTGGCATGAAATTACTAGTTTCGCTCGATATGAGTCGGGGAGGGTGCCTAATGCACTGATTAGAGAACCATACTTAGATATCCTCCATCGCTTTATGAATCTGACCTTTTGTGATCAATGGGAAGAGTCTAAAGTGTTCCAATCTCAACTATATGCCATCGACTGCCTCCGCCACGATGTTAGGTTTAGCACTTATGCTATAGTGGTTGACTGCTTTGCACGTTCGATTAGCGATAGGGAACCTAGGCATCTATACCTAGGTCATATCATTTCTCGCATTGCACGTCACCTTTTTTCTGCAAGATTTTCAGAGTATACAGGGTCATATGTGGAGCTGGTGGATCTTGACATCGACAAACTCAACTACAGCAAGCTGATCAAGAAGACAATGATAAGAAATGGCGAAGAGATAGTACGGTACAAGCCGTGGGAGGAGCGCCAGGCGGTCTTAGCTACCCTTACCAGATTAGGCCTTCCACTGCCAGTGCAAGCACCTGACCCTCAGGAGTAGGAGCAGGAGGAGGAAGAGCATCATGATGAGGCTGGACCTAACCATCAGTCTCCATGCCCGCAGGTAGATCTTCATGACCAGTTTGCTGTGATGTAGTTGCAGCTGCAGGGCTACGAAGACCAGCTTCAGGGATATGGCGTCCAGCTTCAGCATATGATGTCATTGACTGCTCACATTGAGGAGCACCAGAGAGTGCAGATAGAGGAGCAACACGCATTCTACGTTAAGCAGCGAGCATTTATGGAGTAGCAGAGGGAGCAAGTGGCGTAGATGTGATAATGGGCCGAAAACTTTGGTGCTGGATTCATGTTTCCACCATAGTCTCTACCGCAGCCTCCAGCACGGGATTGACAGGGAGCTCCTACTTCCTTAGTCTTTTTATTTATTTTACTTTATTTGCTCTTTTGTGTTTTAGATTTTATTGTGTATGTTTGTTTGCTTATCTTTGTTTTAGCTTACTTGCATGTTTGTTCTTTTTATACTTGTGTGATATTTGTGTTTTTGATTACGTGTATTAGACACCTTAAGGACAATGTGTCATTCAAGTGTGGGGGAGGGTTCCTTCCAGGAAGGAATCTTTCTTTTTAGGATGTTTAGATTGTCTGGGATGTGTAGGTTTAGACTTGGCATGAATTTTTCATAAATTTGACCCCCTCAAAAATTTGCAACTTATGTTAGAATTTTATCAAATCCTTAGTTAGGGATTTAATTCAAGCACAAAGCCTAGGAATTGGTAGAAACCTCACACTCTGTTGTTTAGGAAGGTGATGCAAGCATGCCTACGTCCAAGCAATCCAAGCTACAAGACTCTCATCAAGTTTCACTATGTAGTCTAGACTAGAGGATTTTTGAGTGTACCTTATGAGGATTTGAGCCGACGGAAGAGACACCAGTCTCTATTTTTCATGAGGTGCATACTTGTGTTAATTAATTGAGGCATCCTACTAGTACTTATCGTGGTCTAGGTTGCATGGAAGTTGTGAGTAGATGGGGCATTCTTTGATATTTGAGAGCCTAGAGCCTTAGAGCCAAAATCCTTTATTACCGTTTACATAAAACCATTTGAGCCGAGCCTTTTTATTGATCTTAGATGAGGAAGCCAACTTTGAGCCTATTATCCACCATCTTCCCTACCTTTGATCATCCGATTCGAGGACTTATAGTTTGCACTTGTTGGGAATGTTTGTATTATGAGTAGTCGGTATCTGAAATCAATTTGGGGTATATGCTGGGATGTTATTTTTATAGTTGGTGACCATGTTGAGAAGCCGAGTTTTGCCTAGACACGTGCATGAGTTATAATGTGTTAAAAGAAAGAAAAAGAAAAGAAAAAGAAAAGAAAAAGAAAAGAAAAAGAAAAGAAAAAGAAAGAAAAAGAAAAGAAAAAGAAAAGAAAAAGAATGTGAAGTTGAATAAGCATAAGTTTAGGCAAAACTTGAGCTTCTAGGTCTTAGTATATTGGGATATTGGGGAGTGTACATTTATTTTACTTGGTGAGGATGTTTTAGATTAGACGAGTGACTGCTTAGTTCATGTATTGAGTCCTCGGATTGGGTGGTTTAGCCACTTTCCATATATTTTTACCTCACCCTGACCTTCAGCCCCATTACAACCCGACGAAAAAGCCCCCCGATCATTGACAACCATTGCAACTTTTAGATAGCGCTGAGTAGGACATAGGATGCTTTGAGATATTGACCTATATGCGAGTGATAGGAAGTTGACCATACACATTATATGAGTGATACACTTTACTATCCTTGAGAGTTTAACCTTCTAGTGTCTTTTACATAGAGTTAACACTTTCTTAAATAATACAGTGTCGAGGCGTTTACTAGTTCGTAGTGCTTTGTGTTTTGTAGTTGATGACTTAACTAGGTTTATGATGAGATTTTGATATAAGTTGATGTTTTTTAGGGAAGTTAAGTTTGGATCGAGTCTTGCCAAGTCTTTACCTCGTGTTGTGTTTGTGTGTGTTTTTGTGATTTTTGTTTAGTTGTTGTTCGCATTTGAGTCTTGCTTGGGGACAAGCAAAGATTCAAGTGTGGGGGTGTGATGAGTGCTTAAAACACTCATTATTTATGTCTATTTTATAGTTTGTTCTTAGTATTTTAGGTTGTTTTAATTTAGTTTTTGTTATCTTTGTCTTAGTTTTCTTTATTTCATGTTTTTAGTTGTGTATTTTATGTCTCATTATGTTTTATGGTTTTAGGAGCTAATTCGAGGAAATGGATGATGACCGAGCTAGACGAGCGGATGCATGGACGAGAGGAAAGATGCGAAGGCGAGAAGAGCAACGCTGAGGATCTGGCGCACGCCAGAGGAAGTTTGCGCACGCTAGAGAAGGACCACACGCAAACGACCACTAGCAAGAACGATGGATTATGAACGACCAAGCATCTAAAGATCTGGCGTACGCCAGGCACAGTTGGTGTACGCCAGACCAGACAGTGACACTGCCAACCACTTGCCTCTTTGAGTGGAAAACATTAGAGGGGGCCATGCACTCAAGATTTTGGGCTTCTTGTGACCTTGGCAAACCAGTGTGGAGGAGTGGTGGATAGTAGTTAGGATATTATGTTAGTTTATATTTGTTTTGACTTTTGACTTTTGTTTTGAGTGAATTAAGTGCATTAGTATAGAAAAGACAAGTGTGTGAGAGGGAGAGAGTGAGCAGCACGAATTTTGGCCATCCTTTCTGTGAAGAACGTGAGGAAGAAAGCTGAGGATCACCTTGTAAAGCTTTCTTCTCTTGCACTCTTTGTTTTGTTAATTAATGCTAAGTATGTTCATGTTTTTGATTATATTGTTCCTTGCAAGCATGTGTGAGTAGATAATTTGTGAGTTTTGTGTCTTGAAGCCATGATGTAGTCACGGTTTAGAGAGTTAAAATCCATATGAACATGTCAAACTAACGAACTTAATGCCATGCTAAACTTGCTTGATCACCAAGGTTAGAAGTTAGTTTAAACTTGAAATCGAGAGGAGATGGTTTAAATGGAAATGTTAGTTAGATAAGTTGCTAGTTCGAGTTGATAATATTCTTACTTAGTGATTTATAGTCCTTAAAGTGATGCATATAGTTGGTCCTTTGCTGTGCTTAGTTGGTTTTTGGGGTCGAGAGAACATCTAACCATTCTAAGCATAGTAAAGAAGCAATTTAGACCATTCTAGCACGAGAGTGTAGTTTGGTTGTTTTTGAGACACTTGGACCATGTTATGTACTTAGTAAACTCTCTAAATCTGTTGATTATATTGCTTTTAAGTTCACCTTGCTCATTTGTGATTATTAAGTTGTTAAGAATCTGTTTTGAAAACCAAACCTTCAAGTAACTAAATTCATAATTTGTTAGATTAGTAAACCAACTTAGAACGAGAGTTTCCATCAAACCACTCATAAATTGATCTTAGACAAGTTACTAAACCAAGTTGAAGCTTTAAACTCGGTCCTTGTGGGATGATTTTCCCTTACTTACTCATTTGTGCAACTCTGCTAAAAAGAAACTACTGTGTTGGCGCACGCCAAAAATAGGTGGCGTACGCCAACTTTGGCCATCGAGGCAAAAACTCTCATGCCAGAAGAGTTGGCGTACTCCAACTCTTCTAATTCGTTAAACCTGGCGCACGCCAGGAATTGTTGGCGTATGCCAGGTCGTCCAGACAGACGACCTATCATTTAGAAAAGCAGCAGAAAATTTAAGGATAAGAGCAGACCCTCTCGCCCAGAAGGATTAGGAACAAATTGGCGCCGTTGCCGGGGACCGAGTTTTAAACACTCGATTTGGTGAACGAACTTGGAATAGGAAAATCTTGCTTTTATGTAATAAAATATTATAATATATATAAATAGTAACAAATAAAAAAAACAAAACCAAAAAAAAATTAGAGTTAATTTTTAGCGTTACTTGCAACACAAGTTACTTGCGAGGAAAATTACGTGCATGCCCTTAACCAGGTCAACAAAAAACTTCCATTAGAATTTGAAGAAGACATTACTCGAGTAGAAAGGTCATTGCGCAAAGCTAAAAGAGATAAATCAAGGATGGATCAAAGACAA
>SOPF01014921.1:0-11043 GCA_012979155.1 Hypericum perforatum | reverse complement strand
CCCAGTGCACCCATATCCTAGAGGCCATTCATTCGGGACAAGTTGCTCATTGTGGTTGTGCCTTTTCGTTCTCTCAATTTTCCACTTTCCTTACACATTTTTTTAACGCTTCTTTTCCTTGTAGATTTTTATTTTCTTTCACACATTCTTGCACATTCATCGGCACTTATCCCAATTTTTGACTGTTGTCCTCTTTTTTACCCTTTTTTCATTCTAATACATGCAATAAACCCCCTAACTTTACTACCAAGTGCACCATATAAATGTATCCCACAAATGATGTCCTAATCCCTCAATTAAGTAGTTAAAGGTGGGTGGGGTTGGATATTGGTTCGTGCTGTGGTGTGCAAATAGTAATTCAAACAATAAGCTTAGGCTCAATGGGGTTACGCAATGGATACAAAAGGATTTTGGCTCTAAGGCTCTAGGCTCAACATCAAAATGGCCCTCGATATCTAACTTACCTTACACTACAAAATTATACCGAGTGCTAATATACCACTCTCATCACCCAAAGCATGGAAGCACCTCATGAATCAAAATTAGAGACGGTTGTCTCTCAAAGTCCTCATAAGGTCTCTCATCAACTTTCAAGTGTGGTCTACCCTAGTGCAATTTTCAGCCAAAATAACCGAGAATGTAATTTCTACTTAATCCTAGCCAAGGCAACTCAAAATTGATTCCTACCTAAACAATGTCATTTTGATCGTGATTTCCTAGCAACCACTATGAATATAGCGATAGCTGGGTCTGAGGGACGTTGGATCTGCAAAACAAAGGAAGATGTAGGTAAGAGCAAAATCACAAATGACAAAAACACAAAGCGAAAAGATGCAAAAAATAAAATAAGCAAATATACAAAAGATAAATTCACATGAATTAAAATGCTAAACATGCTAATTTTAAGTCATTAGCTAGACTTGATAGTCCCTTTTTCTCAAGGTGAGTTTGGTGGGTAAGGTACTTTACGACTCAAGTTCCGTGTCAAGATGACTTTTGGTGGTATTATCTTCAATCGGTTCACTGTCCTCCACCTAATTGATGCAAAGTTGCTTCATTGATTAATGTAGAGGTTCGGTGTGTATATTTTACCATGTCCAACATTTCGTCTATTGTAGAATCAATGCTCACGCAATATTCTTCATCTTTGTGATGTAGTGCTCTAGCCATTTGATATTCCACCTTTTCATCACCAATGCAGAGAGTTAGTTTCTGCCATTGACATCAATCATGGCTTTACTAGTGTTGAGGAAAGGTCTTCCCAAGAGGAGAGCAAAATTCTTGTTAGGATCAAAATCCAATACCACAAAATCTGCTAGGACATAGAATTGTTCAAACTTCATAAGAACATCCTCTATGATTCCATGTGGTCTCTTGACTATTTGATCTACTAACTAAAGACACATCTCTATTGGTTTGAGATCTCCAAGCCTGAGTTGCCGAAAGATAGTAAGGGGCATGAGATTAATACTTGCTCCATGATCACATAAACACTCTTGTCAATTTGGATCATAACTTAAGTGATTAAGCTAAATTAAGCATTAAGTACACCAACTAACACCTACTTTGCATGATATTCGAACCATAATCCAATAAGACAATCGATCATATGATCAAGGCATCGTGCTCAATAGAGAACTACTCGCTATGCACAACAATAATGCACAAAATAATGGTGAATGAATTCGTATTAAAAAGACTGGATGAAGAAAGCTTAGTCTTAATGATTCTGCCTTCTACGCGGAACAAACCAAAAGAATCCACACTGTCCATCTCTCCAGTGTTCTCCAAAAATGTGGTTGAACTAAAAGTTAGGTCTAAACAAGGGCTAGAGGCTTATTTATCCCTAGCCACCAAAAACTTAGAAAATAAGAAGTTTTTCCTAAACTTGCAGGTCAAAATTGCCTAGTTTATCGAGACCCAGCGACTGTTGGATATATACCGATCGTCGCTCCATAACTCACTTCTCCTTGGATAGAGTTGGCTGACTTTGTAGCAACCACTAGCTTCCTATAGACTTGATAGCGCGTAATTATCCTTGTCCCATCTTTCATGCTATTGACCAACCATCTGCAACAAAACACACACAACTTAGCACGCACTTACATCCCGACTCAACACGTAAAACACATAACACATTCGACAATACTCTACATAATTAGCTCAAAATGCTAACAAATGACTCACAAAACACAAGTAATTATGTGTACATCTTCACGCATATCACACCCCACACTTGATTCTTTGCTTGTCCTCAAGCAAAGTGCATCAGAACTACCACAAGTGCGGTAGCTTCAAATTATGAACAATTCACACCATGCTTCATCCTATCACCAGCCACTCATCTTATTTAAGTGCCATGACTAAAGACCATATAGACACCACACTCTCAACTATTTAACTCAATTTCCACACTATGCATACCATACAAGAAAGCCAATCACCCAAAAGGTTAAATCATTATATGCTCACATGTATTGAGTAGTCGGTTGCCTATCACTTGCAAACATGCTCGGGGTCTAAGAATGTCATACTTTGCACTTGACACAATCTCAAGTAATGCAGAGTTTGTAATCAAGAGGACTATGCATTGGGTTGTAATGAGGATTAAGGTAGGGGAGGATAAATAATTGGGTAATGGCTAGGCCACCCGATTCAAGGGTTACACAAAGAATCTAACTCTCGGCTATACTATGCATCTTACCCTATAATGACTACATGCTCAACCCAATGCACCCATATCCTAGAGGCCATTCATCCGGGATAAGTTGCTCACTTTGGTTGTGCCTTTTTCCTCCCATATTTCCACTTTCCTAAATTTAAATATATATTTTTTTCTTCCCCTTGTGAATTTTTCTTTTTTTTCACACATTCTTGCACATTCATCAACAACTTATTCTAGTTTTTGAATGTTGACCTCTTTTCTACCTTTTTTTGTTCCAATACAACCACAGTAAACTCCCAACTTTACTACCAAATACACCCTTACAAAAAATATCCCATAATGATGTCCTAATCCCTTGGATTAAGTAGTTAAGGGTGGGTGGGGCTTGGATATTGGCTCATGCTGTGGTGTGCAAATGGTAATTCAAACAATAAGCTTAGGAGGTCATGCCATCTCGCTCGACTTTGGAGACTAGTGCTAGGCCACTAGCCGATCATGATCAATGATGCTGCCTAAAACCCTTCTCTATGGGAGCCCCTTGACCTAGAAGAAAATGCTTGACCAATAGGGTGATAAGAGTTCCAAGACTAAAGTTCTATGATCTCTGCCATTGAAGTGTACGAGATATGACATCACAGATTAATGAAAATGTGTTAAATGGCTTCCTCTATTGAATGTTGTAAAGAACGTACAACTAACTCTTAGGGACACGACCATCCTGGTGTTGACTGATGTGCATAAAGACATACACATAATTACCCGAATCTTGTGAGCCATTTGTTAATATTTTGAGTTAATTGTGTAGCGTATTGTCATATGTTTTAGGGAAAATTAGGCTAAAGTCCCTCTACTTTGGTGATTCAACCTTTTTAGTCCTTGCTGTTCTAAAACTACTCTTTCAATCCTTACTATGCAAAATAACCGAGCTTTTTAGTCCCTAAAAGTCAACATAATTTTTTCAATTCCCATCATACCCTTCTTTTAAAAATTAACCCAAAATCAAATCCAAATAAACCAGATAATACCCAAAACCAAACCCGAAACCAAACCCAAAACCAAACCCAAACCCGACCACCCTCCCATTCCCTTACCACCGCACCTAACCCAACCTTCACAACCTTAGCAACCTCCACCGCAACAACCCACGACCAAACAACAGCTTCCACTTCTGAAGTTGCGAGAGGGTTATCCATGGTTGTCGTTGACGCTAATGTCATCATCGAGGTGCTATCGGAGATCCGGGATCTCATCTCCCACCATGATCTCACCCTCATCCCCTTCGCCATCAACTTAGTAAACCCCACCCCGATGCACTCTCCTTCTCGACCAACCACTTCCTCCCTCCTCTCTTCTTCTTCTTGCTAACCCCTCTCTGAAACGGAGCCTTCGACCAGCCACTTCCTTCCTCCTCTATGGCACCCTCTAGCAGTCAGAATAGTAGCTCCGTATAGAACCCTTCCTTATCGGACTTGCCCTTACCCCGGACCCCGCGGAGGTTCGCGATGAGCTTGAGCGTGGTCAATGGATCATGGTCCCAAGTGGCGTTGAGGCAATCCTTGATGGATTTTACTGGGGAGTTGGGATGACATCGAAGAACATGTCCAGACAGGGGTTCCCAACTAAGGTGTATGTTACTGAGTTGGGTTTGGTTAGATTGGATTTGGTCAAAATAAGGGTATAATGGTGTCACGACCCAAATCCAGGCCGATATGGCACTGGGCTACGCTCTCCAAACTGAAGAGCCGTGATCTAGTCAGCCTCATACGTACACACATATCGAATTGCGGAAGCGTAATTCATATGCGGAAGCGTTTTCATACATAAATATGTAAATATATTACATATATGATACAAATATTCTCATACATAATACTTACAATTATCCTTGCGTAATTCTAAAGTCATATGAATTCAGGATTTACAATATGTACAATGGAGCGACTCAACTAAATCACAAAAGAGAAATACCATCCAAAGACTTCAAGAAACCCAGAAGAAGATGATGGGTTCTCATGACTGAACAAACAACTCTTCGAACGTCAAAGCGAACTTATACTTTATCACCTGTGGAGGAGGGGGTAAGTACTTAGAAGTACTTAGTAGAGGATATTAAAACTAACCTATAATTAACTAACCAACCACAGGCATAGACTCAAATTCATGCTTGGACAAATGTTACCAAATTCACATATAGCACATCACAAGTAATTCAATTGTAACCAAAAACGAATTCACAAATCAAAAACATAAACACGTTCCGACCCTAATATAGTATCACGAATGCCATATCATATTCACAAATCATACACATAGACACGTTCTGACCCAAACTTGGAGTCACAAATGCCAAATAAATGGATGTACTTTGGATAGGTCTAGAATGTGTCACTCTTTCTCACAACACTGGGATACCATATCTTATAGCGCTTTCATAATCAAACTCCGTCGGCCATATCATAATCATATCAAATCCAATGTATCCCCAAAACATGTGCCCATGTACCAACATCCCCGGTTGGTCACGGGTAGACCTCATCGTCTGCCATCTCACAAATCAACTAACATATACCATACACAAATTTATAATCTCAAATCATAACTTCATAACCAAAGACTCATGATTTTCAAAACCATGCATAAACCAAAAATCACTAAATCACACAAATCAAAGACTCACATTCACAATACATCACATCATCACATAATCTGATCATATTAACCAACATCACAAGTTTATAACATATAATGCTAGTCAAAACAGAGGTTAGGGATAATATCTCCCTACCTTAACCAAATTGTCCAAATACTCCAAAAGTGCTTCGAACGTCACTTCACGATCCTCGGTGTTTGAACTCCAAAAGATGGTCAACTAAATCATATAACAACCCTATATCAATCTTCAACCTCTCAAACTCATGGAAAAATAGATAAGCCTACACAAAGTCCCTAAAATCATATTCTTACACAAATCTCCAAAATATGTATAATAATCCTCTTATCTCATCATTAATGACTAGATCAATATCTATGATTATCAAATCCTTCATTCAATCCTTAAATACTTAAAATTCCAAACTATCCATAATCATAAAAGTACTCAATTCCTTACAAGCTTTCACCTAATTCAAGGTATTGAATGGATCTACACTTAATTTCAATAAAACTAAGTCTAGAAATCACTTACCAAGCTTCAAATCAAAGGAAGACCTCTTCTCCTTCTTCACGTCTCTTCTCCCACGTCTCTCTCACTCTCTCTCTATTTTTCTTTCAAATGGCTAAGTACAAAGACTCCACTCACAAGCCTCTTAGATATTTTAGCTAAAAACTTACCATAAATGGTAAAAACACCAATAACCCACTTGCCATTTTTTTTCTACTTTGGTCCTCAACCTTTCAAGTCATTCTAATGGTACTCCTAACTCCTTTTAAGTTCTAATAAGTCCTCAAATCAAGCCTTAAGCCATTTTTACCACATTGCTCACCATTTGGCAAATTCTTTCATTACCAATGAAAATTGTACCTAAAACCGAGCACCTAAGAACTTTCCTATGATCCCATCAAATAAATCCTCAATTGTCAAAAGTATCTTAAACAAGTTGTAGGTCTGGATGTTACGAACGCACACAAATTGAAATCACCCAAATCGGAGGTCGTATGAGGAAGTTCTGAATTTTTGAAACAAAGTGTGCGTAACCTTTAAAACCCTAGCGATCGCTGGAAAGACTAGCGATCGCTAGTTTCGAGCCTCTTATTTTACATTGCGATCGCTAGGAATGGTAGCGATCGCTACAACCCAAAATAACAAAGTTGTAGATCTAAGTCTTATGGATCTACTCGGCTCAAAATCGCTTGATTCGGAGTTCGTATGAGAGAGTTATGATTTTTCTACCAAAAGTCAACGGACTAAGCCTATCGTTCCTAAATCGACCGTAATCCACTCAAAACTCCAAAACTCGACCTCAAATCATAAAACTCATATCAACAAAGTTGTACATAAATGTGTTACGAGCATATACGGACATACACAACTTGGAAACATCCAATTTGAAGTTTATACGAAAAAGTTATGCTTATTCCTCCAAAAGCTGACGAATTCATCACAACAGTTCTAACACCGATCGAAACAAAATAACCAAAGGTCGGACCGAACGGTCATGACAAAGGCAAAACTAGCGAGGGTCATAACAGTCTCCCCTCCTTATAAAAATTCGGTCCCCGAATTTGCTTAACAAAAGACCAACTTAATAATCACACAGACAAACTTAATTATTGGTCACACGAACAGACGAGGGTATAATGGTCTCCCCTCCTTATGAAACTAACTAAGTATCCCTGGTCAATGTGTGTCTTAGTCACACAATCCTTACCAATGATAGTTCTCTATTTTAGAACTTTTTAACTTATCATTTCAAAATCTTAAATAATCTCTCATATCTTAAACTTAGTTCACCCTTCTTTCCAAATCTCATATCATCTTCCATCGAATATACATAAGAAACATACTTGAATCCCAATTCAAATCCATTATTCTTTCTTCCTTTATCCGATTATGAAATCCATCTACTCTGAGCTTCCAAAGCTATTTTTTGAATCAATTGTCTTCTCAACCATGATAATCTAAGAATTCCACATTCTCACACCATTTCTCAACAACTTCCTCCCAATATACCAATGATCCAAACTTCTGGCCATACCACAACCCATACGATACCATCTGACTACTCTGATAACCATTATTTCATGAGATTTCCATCAAAGACAAATAAGATTTCTAACTACTAACAAAATCAATCATACATGATAGCATCATATCCTCAAGAATTGAATCGCTCTGATTGTCCAACTATCTGAAGATGAAATACTATGACCAAATCCAACGAATACTCTTGGCATCTTCAAATTCCTTCCAAGTCTGAGATATAAAAATATATCCCTCAATTTGGAGACAAAAAAGATGAGAATTCCATTTAAACAACCATTATAATCAAAGAATAACTGAGCAGACTTAGTGCATCATACAGACTCTTAATTGATAGAAATATGCAGACTTTGACACTCCATACCAGATAATCCAAACTGATTCAAATCTTAAAGTCAGAAAGATCACCAATAGATCCATAAAAACCATTCTTATTTCCATTCTAGAATATCCAATGGTTACAACAAAATCCCCGATATCCTTATTCATATCATTACATCAATAACTACCTCCTTATATCATGATGCATTTTTGTAGATCCCAGATGCATACCATAGACAAACTATGGCAATACATACTATCCCAGATGATATGAAGAAAGTCCATATTGTCTCTTCTTACATCTTCTGCGTCAAATACGATCATCCGAATACCATAGTATAAACCTCATTTAAACTGATATAGAATTTAGGCAATTCATCTTCTTCAACTTTTCCAACCATCTTCATTCATCTGAAGTTCTAAAATTTATCATGATGAGTTTGCATATGTAACTCTCCTAGCAGTTCAGACTCATTTCCATCAATACTATTGTCAACTCTAACCCTTGGTTGATTATCTCATATATGTTTGAAATCAAAGATACGAAGACCACTGACATATCAGACTTTCTACTCAAAGCATTAGCCATAATATCAACCCCAAGTAGAATACATATCAAAGACAACAGAATTTTGATATATGGTATAATCCACCTGAACAAAACTTATCCTCATTAAGCAATCCCAAACAAGATAACCATCATCGTTCTCATCCTTAATCCTAATCCAACTATCCACAAATAGACAAGTCCACTAATAACACATTATCTCAAAAGCAGATATCACAGCTTCATAACATAGTCACCAACATCAAAGCTTCATAACATAAAACAATCGTAACCCTTCAAAACTCCATCCATATCTTCTATCTCATTTCCAGATTTCGTTGCTCAAGGGTGTACTTAAGACATACACATATGGAACTATGATTAAAAGAGCCTCAAACCTCTTACCATATAGATAATATCTCCAAATCTTTACCACAAAACAACTGCAACTATTTCCAAATCATGCAGTGGTTAGTTATGATCATACTTCTTCAACTGTCCTGGGGCATACATAATCAAAATCCTATCTTGCATCAATACTCATCTTGGACCAATTCTAGAAGCATCACGATATATCGAATATTTTCCAGTTGTAGACGATGAAGCCAAAATTGGTGCATTAGTCAGAAAGTATTTAACTCTTGAAAACTTCTCTCACAATTTTCTATCCACTTGTACTTCACATTCTTCTGAGTCAATCAAGTCAATAGAATAGCCCAAGTAGAAAATCCTTTTACGAGATGTCTGATATACTCAACTGAACCAAGAATGCTTCATACCTCCATAAAATTGGTAGTTTTTAACCAATTAACCACAGGCTCTATCTTCTTTGGATCAACTGAAACTTCATCCTTGAGAATAATATATCCTAGTAATGCACACTTTGTATCCATACTTCATATTTAGAAAGTTTGACATATAACTGATTATCCGATAATATCTTCAGACGAATCAAAGATACCTTTCATGTTCTTCCTCAGTCTGTGAGTAAACTAATATATCATCATAAAGACTACCATAATTACCCAAATATGTCTTAAACATCCGATTCATCAATCCTATAAAGAAATCCAAAGTATTCATAAGACCAAATAATTTAACCAAGAATTCACAATATCCATACTAGGTTCTGAAAGCTGTCTCGATCACACATCTTTCTTTCTATTCTTCAATTACTGGTACCCTGATCTCATGTCAATCTTGAAAACTACTTGGCATCTCATAATTGATCAACGAATCATTAATACATGAAATAAGATACAAATGGTGAATTGTTACCTCATTGAGTTACCGATAATCAACATATGATTCCAAACTCTCAACCTTCCTCCAAATAATATCATCACAGCACCCCACAATACAACGCTAGACCAAATATTTTCCTTATCCAACAAATTCTGCAATTCAATCTTCAACTTCTTAACTCAGTAGGTGCCATACCATATGGTCATATCAAAATCGGATATCTTTCTTATCCATCTCAGTCTCTTTAACAATCTGAAAACCTTCAAACATAAGGTAAGCCTTGGTGGAATCATCACCCCAATATATAAATTCTGACTTGCCCTCAGACTTAAACTTCATAATCTTATTTAAAATAATCCACCATAACATGATGGCATGATAACCAGTCCATACCCTATATACAAGTCACTCATCCATACAAGCATACACAATAATTCTGTTTTGCCAACCAAACCTCAGCGAAGGACGTGCTAAGTTCAGTCACAATTTTATCATTCAGGTATATGTCACACACTTCAAATGCAATACATACATCACTTAACTCTCCTGCATATTTCCAATATCATAGAGTCTCACAATTAATCTCAATTTTCCCAAGAATCAATATGCCAAACTTTTTTCTTTGAGCTTGCTCAACTCTGAACTTAACCAGCAAATCCAACTTTCGAGATGATGCTTAGAATATTTCCAACTCGTTCCTCTTCCATATTCAACTATATAGCTTAGTAACCTTCACACAATTTAAAATTGATTTCCCCTAGCCATCTCAGAGTCATATGGATAACTATCACTTCTTCTTATAGAGATAGATCAGACTTAGGCACACTAAAGAATTGACACACAGAAGAGGACAAAGACATGACAAATCCTATGCTCCATTATACATAACACATAATTCAAACTCAACTTAAGTTTGTCAGATTTAGAGCTCTGAAAACCTATAGCTCTGATAAATTTATAGCTTTGATAACTCAAAGCTCAGACAACCTTATAGCTCTGTTGAACCTGGCTCTGATACCAACTCTGTCACGACCCAAATCCAGGCCGCCGACACGGCGCTGAGCCACGCTCTCCAAACCGAAGAGCTGCGATCCAGCCAGCCTCATACGTACACACATATCGAATTGCGGAAGCATAATTCATATGCGGAAGCGTTTTCATACATAAATATGTAAATATATTACATATATGATACAAATATTCTCATACATAATACTTAAAATTATCCTTGCATAATTCTAAAGTCATACAAATCCAGGATTTACAATATGTACAATGGAGTGACTCTACTAGATCACAAAAGAGAAATACCATCCAAAGACTTCGAGAAACCCAGAAGAAGATGATGGGTTCTCATGACTGAACAAACAACTCTTCGGACGTCAAAGCGAACTTATATTTCATCACCTGTGGAGGAGGGGGTAAGTACTTGGAAGTACTTAGTAGAGGATATTAAAACTAACCTATAATTAACTAACCAACCACAGGCATAGACTCAAATTCATGCACGGACAAATAATACCAAATTCACATATAGCACATCACAAGTAATTCAATTGTAACCAA
>SOPF01014920.1:0-12135 GCA_012979155.1 Hypericum perforatum | reverse complement strand
AACTATCGGAAGATCAAGGCCAGGATTCTAAAATCGTAGGGAGTCTTATCCCTATGGTCATGAGACCTAGATTTCTGAAATCGTTGATAGAGATTAATTTGATTCTATTTAGGTTTTTATAAATGAAAAGGAGGAGAGTGTGTCTAGGGCGTGGGGCTAAGGTTAATGGTTACTAAGGTAAGTGAATTATGTCCATCTTATGCGAGTTACATATTATTCTAGATCGTTGTGTTGTCATAGTTGAATTCGGATTATTGGGCATAATTGAGGTTTCAGATTCGTGGGTATGAGCTGTTGGGTGTTTGCCTGTTGAATGTTGATTTGTGGTTTCATATTGAATTCGGATTGTTGTTTGCTGATTTGAATGTGCATTGGATATGATTGATTGATGTGAATGATAGCATGCAGGAGTGTCCCATACCAAGTAGGCCCTATAGTTCACACATATCGCTTAATGGGCTACTGGGTAACCCGAGGTATGTGTGACCAAATGGACAGGGAGTATATAGACTATTTGGACTCATGGAGGGAATACCTTTCCAGTTGGGCCTACCTTGCAGGAATGGTAGGTATCTATCTGTGCCCCACGAGGATCCTAACATGATAAGTGAGAATTCTAGAGCTCCGTATTATGATTGTTAGTTGAATTGTTCTGTGATTGCTATTGCATGATGTGGCATATGAGTACTGGTGTCGATTTATGGTTATTGATTGTGATGTGTTGTGGAATTCCTTACTGAGTTTTATGACTCACCATAATTGTCTTCTTTTGTGTTTTCAGATTTTGTGGTGTTGGGGCAAGAGTAGAAGGAAGTTGCATGCATTGATTTGGACCATTCATGTTGTTTTGAACCTTTCGGATTGAGTTTTTGACTATTTGCTATTTTGGATTTCAGACTGTGTGTATTCCGGATTTTCAATGTTTTCAATAAAAGGTATTTGTCGCGATTCCTATTAGGTCGTGACATGTTTAGTAAAGATATGATCTTTCATGAATTATCTTGTTCCAGGGACTCCACTAGGGAAGCGATCTGCCTAGTCTATAGACTTCAATGAGAATAAGAGACGTGCTAACCCTCTAGGAGAAGACCAGATTATTATGTAAGATCGTCACGACCATTGTCCCCTTCTCTATAGCTACTACCCTTTCTTCTTCTTGCATCTCGGTCACATAGGCCAATGTCAAGGATGTCCTTAACTTGTAGTACCTCTTCCCAACCTCTAACACAAAGTTCTTTTGGTGGGCCACAGCCACGTCCACAACCAACTCTCATCCTTAACCTATCACTTTGTAGGGACTCGACCCAGAGAGAGATAGGTAGAGGGACGTAGGTGGGTTGGGGGCTAGTGGTGGGGATGACATGTCAATGAAGGGTGTAGCAGCGAGGGAAGCAATCTGAGCTAGTGGACAGTGGACTAGAGAGGAGTTGTTGAAGTTTGAATCACCCAGGTTAGATCGAAATTGTCTACTCCAGTCCAGATATAGACTTGACTACACATATCCGGGATGATTGTTGTACTCGCCTGACTATATTAGTGTCTGTTTACTTGGATACTGGTATCCTAAACTTTAGTATTGTTACGTATTTATTTTAATGTTAGTAATCATTTCTTTAATACTGATACTAATTAACTTTGATATTGGTACTCGTTTAACTTGTACTTATTTATTTTAATACTAGTGCTCATTTTTTAATGCTAATACTAATTAACTTTAGTATTGGTACTCATTTACTTTAAAATTGATACTCGTTTGATTGTACTCTGTTTTACTAGATGCATTTGCATATTGGTAAATGTTAATTTTAATATTTGTACTCATTGACTTTAGTAATTGTACTTATTTACTTTAATATTAGTATTTGTATACTAATTTTTTTACATCTACTTCATCAATGACATCTACAATTTTTTGTCTTGGTTACAATGACAGTAATAGTTTTATCTTTAGTTTTGCATGATAATTTGTTAGTTGCAAATATTAATTTGGATTAGGGTTATAATTTTTAATATTGGTTTTATCTCTATTTTAGGATGTAATGATCAATTTTTTTTTATAATTTTTATATCTATATTTCCTATTTTTTATGATTGTAGCTAATAATAATGTACTCATTATATTCTTACAAATATGATAATACTCTTTGGTTGAGATTTTTCAGTCCCCACTAAATCTGAAGTGATTTTATGCATGTCCGTCACCATGTGCCATTGTAATTTGGGTTAAAGACACTTTAGTACCCTGTATTATTGAAAAAGGATACTTAAGACCCTCTATTATAGCCAAAAAAGACCCCAACTTATTCAAAATACTAAATTTTCATTTGAAAAGGTCTATTATACCCCTCTACAAAATAAAAACACTATTAACTTCCTTGTTCTTTTCTTTCTCCCTCTGTTTCTTCTTCCTTGCCACCACCTTTTCTCTAACAGAAGGGAGCTTTATGGCTCAACTGTTTTAGGGTTATTTTAATTTTCAAAATGATAAGGTAATTGTTAGAACTATAAATTACTTTTTTTTCCAACTGAAAACATCCCATCCCATCCCACCCTACCCCACCCCACGCCACCAATCTCATCTTCTAAAAAATTCCAAACAACCAATTTCCCATAAAGTTCAACCACAATGCCCCAATCTCATCTTGATCCAACCAAACACAACCAGACACAATTCCTCCTCCCGCACTACTCGTAACCTTAACCACTGTTGTTTCAACTCCAGAAGTAGACCCCACCCATCTCCTAGCCTTCAGGTCCAAAGCTGACCCAATCACGTAGAAGGTAATTGCCTCTTCTCAAGTTAACAAACTCTCAAAATTTTATACAGTGTTATTCTACCGGAGCCATGAGTCACGACAAGTGTGGGCCTGGAGGCCTGAAGACGTACCAGGTGGTTGTAGCGGCCACCCCAGAAATGGGAATCGGAAGGGACGGCAAGTTGCCATGGAGTCTCCCCGAATACCTCAAGTTCTTCAAGGAGCTTACCTCAACCACCACCAACCGACCTTGCACAAAGAACATGGTTTTGATGGGGAGGAGAACCTGGGAGAGGATTCCTTCCAAGTACTGGCCTCTCCCCGCCCGCCTCAACGTTGTCCTCTCTCACTTCGGACTTGATCGCCCGGATGGGGCTCTGGTGTGCGAGAGCTTTGTAGAGGGTTATAGTAGACTTTTTTCAAATGAAAATTTGGTATTTTGAATAAGTTGGGTCTTTTTTGGATATTTCTACAATACAGGACTTTAAGTGTCCTTTTTCAATAATAGAGGGTACTAAAGTGTCTTTAACCCTTGTAATTTGTTTAAATTATTTTCCCTTTCCAAGGTGGGCACATTGGGTTTCCTCATCCAATCCGGGCCCAATCATCCTATATACTTCTGATTTCGTAATTGGCCCACCAACCCAATAAATATTAAGATCTGGATATATCAATACTACTTAGGCCAGCAATCTGGACAATATAATCCAAACACCGACTAATAAATATTCCTATCATCAACAAATTTACCTTAAAAAAACTAGTCCAAATATATATCCCATTCACATTGATTTGTCCAAAGTGGAAAAAATGTTCTTTTAATTTGTGTGAAATTACTAATGCGTAATTACTCCCAGCATTGATTGTTTTTCCACAAGTGTGGTCAGCAATTATTACACATTATCATCAATTCGGTAAATAATTTCTTAAATTAAATATTTGTTACCATATACTATTTGAAGGTACCAATCAACCAAATTGAGCCTCCTCCAACCTTCCAAAGCCAGTCTCCTCCCACCTTCCAATTGTCATTTTGAAAATAAATTTTATCATAATCATACAATAAATTTCCATTTGTAGAATTAGTCCAATCCTGCTCCTACCACTATACAACACCCTGGTTCTTCCAAGAACCAAACCATATTCACAAGAAAAGCATAAGAAACCCAAACCCTAAAAGCATAAGAGAACTAAAATAATCATGAGGCCCATAATCTTCGTCGCGATGCTATTCGTCTCCTACCTGGCGACATGCAGTGGTTACGAACTTTGGCACGTCATTACAAAGTTGAAAGACCCACACGTAATGGCCGTTGCAGAGTATGCAGTTACTGATTATAACCTCAAGTCGAGCAAGCAACTTTTGTTCTCCGCCGTTGTGGAAGGCCATACGATGTTCAACGACGGGAGATACTGAAAATTGGACATACGAGTCTCAAGTGGGGCGACCCACGAGACTTGTATTCGAGTCAAGGGCTGGAGCTTTGAACGTCCAATCATTTGCGCTTAAATCGGAAGTTTGATGAATTTGAATTGTGATGATAATAATTTCGTGTGTAATTGTATCATGATAATAATTTCATGTGTGATTGTGTCATGATAATATTCATTAAAATAAAAATAGTCATTGGAAAACCTCTGCTAATTTGGATCTTGGTGTGCTTTTATCCGCTCTATGTATATGGTACTCATCAACATCATTTTGTTATGCCCCGAATTTCGGATGATGGGGTAAGCACATAATTTACTCCACTATAAATAATTTGTAAACCAACCATTAAAAATACTTCAGAGTAAATATATCAAATCTTTGATAATGACGAACCACGATAAAAAAAATATACAATCAATAAAAATAAATATTTTTTTGACTAATTATTCTAATATAATCATTTGCATTCCGCATTTTTTATTATTGTCTTTTCTACCACGTGTATTTGGTGTATTACACATTTACACTGTCAAAGTTCTTGACATTGGATATGCAATTTTCTCTAACAAATTCCTACTTAAAAAATAAAAAATTTATTAGATCCTACTCCCATCACCTTCTCTCTGGGACATCAACTTCTTTTTCCAAAGTAATCTTTTTCCTCCCGCCTTCAACCTTCCAAATTGAATCAAAATCCAAAAAACAAATTTAAAAAATTTCAAATCACTTAAAAACAATCAAAACATAAAAAATTATAATTGTAAAAAATTCCCAGTAATACCCAATCAATCTCTACATATTTATACTCCATTTCCTTTCCCCCAATTTAAGCTTAGACGTATTAATCGAGATACTGCTCTAGGGTAAGGGTTTCATAGGAATCAAATTTCAATCCATAATTTTCTCATAGTTAACTGGAAGTAGAAACTAAACATATTTTCCGCTGGTCGCCAAGGTTCCTTGCCCACTTCAACGACCATTCTTTCTCTCTTTTTAGCGAGATTTCCCTATCTTCAATAGAAGTTAGGGTTGAAAGAGATAATGGTAGGGGTGATCACATTTACGAAATCTCCGGTTACAATTTTTGAATCACCGATTTCATGGTTGCACAAAGAGGTAAGTGTATTATGAGCCTTGAAACAAGCTTCTGCTACAGTTATATTTTTATTTTGTTTTTTTAGGAAAAAACGAATTAAAATTTGTATCCAAAACAAATGTTAAGTTTACTAAGCACATTAAATATCCGATAATTTATATCGAAAACAATTGCTCATATAGAGGAATTAATTAATAGATGTTAAGAGAGAATTGGGAACGATGATGTAAGTTCTGAAATATGAAATGAAATACTTATGGAAAAAGTTTATAGACAGTAATAAGATTTTAACATTTTTGCGACATAGTCTTGTGGTCTAAAAATATTACAATTGGTTCTGAGATTACGCTTGGAAAAGAGACTCAGGTTCCGAAATTTCCATATAAGAATGATTTCAAAGTTCAAACCTACTCCAAACACTATATAACACCCTTGTTCTTCCGAAAATCAAAACCCACCTATAAAAGAACAACCTTATGAATACCATGAGGGCCCTCATCTTCGTAGAGATGCTACTTGTCTCATACCTTGTGAATACAAGTATGTTGAAGACTTTGGGGCCTTACGGCCATTGCAGAGTTTGCAGATAATGATTATAATCTCAAGACGAGCAAGCAACTTTTGTTCTCCGCAACTGTGAAAGCCGTAGGAGTATCCAGGACGGCCTCTACTACGTATCGACATACGCGTCTCTAGTGGAGCGATATATATTGAAGAGTGTCTCACCAAAAATTGCAAGTGGGATGAGGTCAATTTATAAAATAGGAGAATTCATATACTCATTATCTTAAAATTTTGGATTGGATATTAAAATTCTTATATACTATCAGAACTAAATGTTGTAACGAGTTCATAGTCCCGTATGGTCGCATGACCCGATTTAAAAATACGACAGACACAGTTAGACCTCTATAAACTTCAGCCCGATGAAATTCATTTAAAGAGAAGTGTTGGAGAATGTTTGATATGACTTTTGTGGGGAACTCGCACCAACTCGAACCCGACGCCTTGTCCCTTTGCACCAAACCTCAGTGTTGGTTAACTTTGACCCGTAGCAATAGTGAAAACAAAAACCTTGATCTGCTGAAGACACCACAAAGAGTGATATAAATCTGCTGATAAGTCTAAACGTGAATGCACATAATCATTCTGCCATGTTCGAACACCTTTAAAGAACCAAGAGAGGTAGAGCCACGTTTTTATCCCAAAATTATTCTTCTCTTCTCATTAATAATGCCTCTTTAAATAGGCTCCAAAGAACAAAAAATTTATAATACAATCTGTTCTATTTAAGAAGTATAAAAACTTGTATCTTAGTCCTAAACAAGCCAAAGATTGGTTGAATATAATCAAATTAATATAATTTACAATACAATCTGTTCTAATTCTTTTGGCTTTTTATTTACACTGCATTCCTGGAAAGCTTGAAAACCAGACGCCCCATTTTCATGGGTCACAAGTGCAACTGTGACATTTGCAAATCACATAGCTCTTTAATAGCGTACCATGCTAAACTACCTCTCCTTACGGCCTTTTCGGCATTAAGCTTAATCGGGTCACCACGTAGAAATATAGTACGCTCATCTTGTGAGAGTGGTATTTTTGCTACAATCACCTTCATGTTCATAGGAAAAAGGAACTCATCAATATAAATTGTTGAGCACAACAATCATATAAGAGTAACTTCTTATCCTTCATCAATCACAAAAATGCAGACATGTAACAATCAACCAAAAGGTCTATTGTACTCATATTTATTGTTGGATTGAGAGGTGTTTTAAACTCACCCAAAACTAACTAGTTCCAACAAAGAGTGGGTGGTTGTTCAACATTATGGCTGTGTGTTTTGCCTTCACCTTCCAAGATTAAAAGTTTAGCAAACCTTCTTGGATCTTGAAGTCGAGGTGTAATATTGTGGCGGATGACACTAGACTCTTCCTTGGATATGATTTCTTCTTTTTGCTCCAAATCTTCAATATTCAACAAATCCTTGGCTAAGCTAGAGTTACGCAAAAGGAAAGGAGCACTAGTCATAGTTTCTTCATTCTCTTCTTTAATGCTCTCTTCAACCCCAATCTCTTCTTTTCCTTCCTCTTTTCTCTCATTCTATTCATCCTCTTTTTGAAGTGCATTGGAATGAATAAGTAAGCTCATTTAGTTCTCTAGGTACCAGTCTTCTGCTTCAAAATCCCATAAATGACCTTTATTCTCAAGACTATATAAACCTTCTATGAATAACATTGGATTGATGTATGATGGTGGAGGAACGTATGGTGGTTCCTCAACTATCAAGTCCATTAGCTTATTGTCATTCTCCACTTGCACTTCATCATCTTCCCATAAATAATGAATTAGCTCTGATGGTTTAATGAAGATGATATCTTCTATATGTGCGCTAGTGTAAATATCATCTGAGTGAGCTTGCACTCTCTCAAAAGTTTAACTTGGTGCACACAACTTCTCCAACATATTATCCATTCTTGCTTCTATTGAGTCCAATCTATCTTCAAGGGAATTGGTCCTTAGAGGTTGTACTTCTTCTTTGTACAATGAGGAATAAGGATTTTCACTACACATTAGAGAGCAAATAATTTCATCTTGCTCCTTAATGTAGTGCACAAAATTCTCATAATTTGAGAGTACTCCAATATAGGCGTGGTATTCTTTACATTGAATTAGTTCATGTCTAAAACATCCGCATGACATACAAGTCCAAAGTAGAGTTTATCTGAGATTGAGTTTCCTTTAATTTTCTTACTCCTGTTAACGTCTGTCCTCAACTTCATCGTCAAAAAATGAACTTTGAATTCCATTACACAATCGATAAACAAAGGAATCCATCTTAACAATTATTCAAAACAAAACCAACACAAGATAAAAATGTCATAATCCAAATTCATAAACCAAATTGAGCATCTATAGCTCAATCCCTAGCAACGGCGCCAATTGATGATAGGCATTTTGACACGCCCATCTCAATATATTTGTGAAGTAAGGGATATCATCCCATAAGAATCGAGTGTTGCTAAATTACAATTTTGTCCTACTTGCTCATTTTAGGAATAGATTTCTTGGTTTGTTTTGGTGATTATCTTGCAAATAAAATCATAAATTGCCAATTGATCACTTCTAATTCTGCCTAACACTGGATAACCGAGTATCTATTCTAGCAGGTTGGCATACTCCAGGTGCTGTTAGACTATGCCAGGTTGGGTGACAAGACTAATCTGGCGTACTCTAATTAGTTAGAGTATGCCAGGTTAGGTGACAAGGCTGATCTGGAATACTCTAGATTAGTTGGAGTACGCCAGGTTGGGTGACGAGGCTGATCTAAGTGTACTTCAGGTCAGTTGGAGTCCTCTAGGTGTCGAGCAGATTACAACAATGAGTAAGTATGAGATTATTGTCCTATAAGGACTGAGTTTTAGGCCAACTCTTTGGCTAACTTACTTGTCTAGGATTAGATTATTAAGTTTGGTTGATCAAACACTCGTTCTAAAGTTCAAATTATGAACTAAAAGATCACAAACTCAAATCAAACTAAAGGTTTTACTAGTTTACTTACTAATAGATTTAACAACTTAGAATGCAAAAGTGAGTAAGGTGCATTTAAAATCAATGTAACCATTTGATTCAGGGGGTATATTATGTATGTGACATGGTCCAAGTGTTTCGAAGGCAACCAACCTACACTTTCGCACTAGATTGGTCTAAATTGATTCTAAACCAAGCTTAGAATTGCAAGATGTTCATTCGACCCCAAAAGCAAACTAAACTTAGTTAAGGACCAATTATACATATCACTCAGTGGACAATAAGTTACTAATGAAGATTTCTCTTCACACAAAGCAACAAATCATCTAATTAACCTTTTTACTAATTTTATCTCATTTCAGTCTCAAGCATTAATTTGGTTCAAAGGCTTCATGACCAAGCAAGTCTAAGCTTTAAACTTGTCAATTAAAACATGTTCCTTAGCATTTTAACCCCTCAAAACCGTGGCTACATGTTTGGTTTCAAGGCACCAAACTCATAGAAAAACTACTCACACATATTTACAAAGAACATAAGCATAATCAAGGACATACTTAAGCATAAACATGAAAAAAAGGAAGAGTTAAGGGAGAAGAAAGCTTATTGATGTTCTTGAAGCTTTCTTTTCTCCCCCACATACATAGCCAGAGAGTATCACATTTTCGTGGCTCTTCAACTCACTTCTCCCCTCCCTACTTGCTTGTGCAAATGCACATAATATTACATAAGTCAAAATTCAAAAGGTAAGTTTAATGTTTAAAACTCCAAATATCCTAATAGCCACTAAAGATGTCCCTTACTCATGTTTCTTATCATCTTTTAAGGCTGAAACTTAAGTATCATGACCTCCTCCAATGTTTGCCATTAAAATGAGCAAGTGGATTGGCCAACTTCTATTACTGTCCTGTCCCTGGTATACTCCAAGTCAGTTGGAATACGCCTGGTCTGCATAATCACCTCACTTGGCATATTCTAGGTCCATTGGAGTACTCAAAGTCTGCACACTGAGCTCACCTGGTGTGCTCTAGCTCTATTGGAGTACTCTAGATCTATTGGTCATGCACTTCTCACCTCCGTAACTTCCTTCTCATCTATGCCCTTTTCGTCTGCTTGATCATCATCCATTTCTCCTCAAATTAGCTCCTAAAAACAAGAAAACACAATGAGAAATGATAAACACGACAAAAAATCACAATGAACAAAAACTAACACAAAGACAACTAAAAGCTAACTAATATAACTAAAAATACTATAAACCTAATATGAAATAAACACAAATAATGAGTGTTTTAAACACTCATCAATGGGCTTTGCATGGACTCCTTGCACATCTATGGGCTTACACGAACTAGTTTGAGCTCAAAATTCTTGAATTAATCTATTGAACTCTGCTTGAAAATTCTTGTTGATCAGATTCATATCATTCTCCTCCTTTTAAAAGGGATTTGTTCTCAAATCCTTGCATACGCCATGCAATTAGAAGTATATAATACTACAGGAATAAGGTTTAATCTTTGAATGTCGTAGTTGTACTTGATATCTTCCACTCCAACTGAATAAATACTTTAAGGATAAATTGCATGAAGAAATCTCCAATTTGAAACCCTAGAACTTATTTGTTTGCACAACCCTTTCTTTAAACCTCAAAATATTTCACTAGTTAAGCAATATTGAGCCTCCAACATAATCATACTTGTCAACTCCTAAGAAGTCAATATGATCAACATGTTCAATAATAAAATCTGGAGACATGCAAGATATGAGTTGAACATCTTCCTTGTTAATGACAACAACAAGTTCTTCATGTTCACCAATAATAGTAATTATATGCTTCCTTATACGAACAACTTCCATAACTTCTAATTTGTCAAACAAAACTCTTAAGTAAAAAAGTGATATATCATGCTCATGAAAATAATCTCCATCATACTAATCAACAAAAAATTCACCAAACTCCTCCCATGTAAAAATATCTTCAATAACCTGATTAGAAGTAACGGCAATACTAGAACAACATACCTTCTCCTCAATTTTGCACTTAGCTTGAAAGATGTTCTTATGATGTACTTCGCCAACTTCTTTTAAATGCAAGTCAATTTTTTTAGGCAGTAACATAAGTTTCTCCCAATACCTTCATTGTCCTATGTGATAAGTCTATGTCTTCTTTTATAGACAACTTGTGTATGACCTAAAATCTTACACTCTATTTGATCAAGCCATTTATGACACTTCTCTATCTCCCCTTTCTACATACACTTCATCCCTCTCAAGATGATCTCCATAAAATTTTGTGGATCAATCAATGACATATAACCTTCAAAATTTCTTCGTCAGTAATTGTAGACATGATCTTGCACTTTTTTCAATTTTCTTCAGCCTCCTTTCTCTTCTTTTCTAAGATGTCTCTCCTTCCTTTCCTTTTTTTTATTTTCTTTATTTTTAATTTTTTCTCCAACTCAGAATATAAAAAGAAACAAACTAAAATTAATGATAAAAAATGTAAATTAAAGGATAGATAGATCTCAAGTAATGCCAAAGCTCGGATACCAAATGATATGAATTCCATAGGAAACTCGCACCAACTCAGACTGTCTACTCCAAGATGGTGGTTGATCTTGACCCGACGTCGTGCCCCTTTGCACCAAATCTCAGTGTTGGTTAACTTCGAATTGTAGCAATAGTGAAAATGTGAACCTTAATATGGTGAAGATACCACAAATGGTGATATAAATCCGCTTGATAAGTCTAAAGGTGAACGAACAAAATCACTCCGCTATATTCAAATAGTTTTAAAGAATCAAGAGAGGCCAAGCCACATTTTTCTACCAAAATTATTCTTCTCTTCTCATTAATAATGCATCTTTAAATAGGCTCCAAAGTACAAAGAAATTCCTAATCAAAATAGCTAATAAAAAGGAACAAGTTTGGCTCAAATAGGGAAACTAAACAAGGAACAAATCAAACCTATTTAAGAAGTATAAAAACGTGTATCTTAGTCCTAAACAAGAAAAATATTGGTGGAATATAATTTCCTAATCAAAACAATTGACTGTACTCAATAGCTTAAGTAGATTCTGAGAAAAATCCATGCTTCCAATTTAGCTTGATGCTTGCATGCTAGGTGTCCTAAATAGTTTGAGCCCAAAATTCTTGAATTAATCTATTGAACTCAATTTGAAACTTCTTGTTGATCAAATTCATATCATCGTTTCACATGAGAAGTTGTAATTGAGATGGATTAGTTTATAAGATAAGATGCCTATTCACTACATTAAAATTTTGAGTTAAATATGAAGATTTCTATAATATACAAGTGT
>SOPF01014917.1:0-19741 GCA_012979155.1 Hypericum perforatum | reverse complement strand
GAACACAAGTCAAGAGGAAACCCTAAAGAGAAATGACACTTTCGAGGCTGTCTCGAGAACCTCACTCCATTCATGGGGCTGGCTAGTAACCCAACAATAGTAGCTAGATCATGGAAGCCGAGCACGACCGTCTCTTTGCCTTCCAAGCTCATTACCAGCCCATCTTTGACCTGTAAGAGGTCTGATTTCTCTTGCAACAGCCAAGCTGCTCCAGCTGAAGCTAGACCCTATAAGCTATGAGTTAACTAGTCGCGATTCAAGTTGTACGATACCAAGTTAGATGTTATGTGTAGATAAAGTGCAAGAGTTCTGTGTTATGAAATTAGCGAGACCGCGGGAGCCCGGATTATCTAAGGTTGAGTCAGAAAACCGTCATTTTCTGACTCAACCTTAGATACGGCCACATTGCGGTGCAGGGACCTTACCTCACCTACGAGGACACGTGGCTCGCTGTGACGGGCGGGTCGGGGATCTTCGAGGGGGGCCTATGGTCAGGTTTAGCTCCAGCAGTTGGTCTTCAAGCTCAAGAGGATCAAGGACTTGCCGGAGGAGCTGCGCGGGAAGCCCGTCGAGCCCAGCCCGACTGCGAAGGCCTGCGAGGCCCATGCCATTGCTGTCAACTTCAGGGAGGAGTATTCTCTTTTTTCTACTTTGCGGGTTCGATTTTATTGTGATCCAACGGTTTCGGTATCTCGGACGTATGATTTTGTATCATATTGATTATATCCATGCGAAAACATATTCGGGAAAACATTTGGTAACTTTAGTAAGCGTGTTGACGATTGTAAAACTTCCTTAGTCCGAGTAATTTTTTTAAACGGATCAAGAGGTGACCAGAACTTTATTTCACGAATTTTAAAGTAGTGATCTGAAAAGGTATTTTTTTTTGGTGTATTTACGTTTGATACTCAAGGAATATTCCACCCAATTTAAAATGTAATTATTTTAATAATATATTTTATTTTAGTAAAATTTTTGAATTTAAATCTGGTTAAATAGATCCAAATAAATCGACACAAAATTAGCAACACAAGGTGTTGCTGATCTAAAAATTATTTTGTAATTTTTATTTCACTAATTAGTTCAAGGTCAAACATCTTCATTGTCTGACGCTCCATTTGATGTAGTATCAACACAAGGTTTTTTTTTTGTTTTGAGAAAGTAGTATCCACACAAGTTATAAACAATGTTATAATTTTTTTATAAGCAAATTTTTACATCACAGTAGTATATGAACCTCAAACCTCATTGGAATTATATAATCTAGGCTAAATGGCCTTTAAAAAATGTTAGCATCTATCGCTTAGACAATCAACGTTGACTCGTTATTCGTTAAAAAATCAATTATCGTTAAAAAATCAACTTGAAATTTTTCATATGAAAGTGATGATTATGATCAAATCAACAATCAACTATCTTAACCTACTAAAAGAACATATAGCATATAATACTATTTACTGGATTATTAAATTGATTATGTAAGTCGAACTACATGTATTTACGCGGTGGAACTCGATCACCCCGGATATATTGAGTGATAATCTAGACGGATATTGATACTGGGATTCGAAACGACGGCAGGATCTCATCATGAACCTCTGTCTGACCTCTCCTTGTATGGATGTACATATTTTCTTAATTTCTCATATTCCAAGTTTATCACTGAGAATCCAATGTAAGCTTGATTTTTAATTACATTCTTTAGATCAATTAAATCCGAACCGTTTCTTACGTAAATGTCCATATTTTTGGCCCACATGTTTTAACATCGTAAAAATTATGGTAAGGATTAGAAGATGGCGAAACTTAAAAAAAAAGGGAAAAGAAAAGAAAACGCGTAACATTTAGGATACCTAGGATATATTGGATTAGGTATTCTCTGTCTATTTGAAAAGATGGTCACTCAAAAGACATTTTGGTTATTTGTATTCTATGTTTCCAAATCAAATTCAAATTTTAGTGTATTCCTTTTTTCCGAAAGATGATGAGCCTATCCGGAGTTAGATGTTTGGTTCTTTGATTTTACATAATTTTTTTAAATGGTAAAAATCGGAATCAAGGAAGGCAGATTCAATAGCTGCCTCCAAGCGTGCCTATTCGAGAACATATGCTCTTCGGATTTTTTTTAAATGGCATTATTATTTTAAAAAATTGTTAAAATAATACCCAAAACTAAAAAATTTCAGAAAAAGTGTCCACGGCGGATGACCCAACCAAAACAAGGATTTTTTTCCGGTGTATACTAGTACACAATTTTTTTTTCGTGTCTCGGTAGACGGGTAAAAAACACGTGAAATTATATTTTATATTCAAAAAACCAAAAAGGGTAAAATATCTGTATTTTGGTTTTATGAATATAGATCTCAGAAAGTTATGTAGATTAAAAAAAATTCAAATCGGATCCGAGCACCAAGATATTGCTCTTCAAATATTTTTACATTGTTTACATGATCTCTCAATTTGAATTTTTATGATTTTTGTTTTATTTGAAAAAAAATAAAAAAAAAAGCATGAAAAAATAGTATTTTGTTAATTTTTTTTAAAAAAATGATTTTTTTAAAAAAATACAAAAGACCTAGAGAAGGGAAGAAAACTCTTTGTTGATCAAAATTAGGAGTTTTGTATGTTTTATAAAGTTTAAAAATTTTAAAAATTCAAAAAATTCAAATTGAGAGATTATGTAAAAAAAACTTTTCGTCTCTTTTATAAAATTGTTTGGTGTCTTTTTTTTATTTTTGTATTTTCCACATTTAAAAAATTTCAAAAAATTCAAATTGAGAGATTATGTAAAAACAAACTTTGACGAACAATATCTTGGTGCTCAGATGTTCGATTTGAGAAAAAAAATTCTAATCTGCATAACTTTTTGAGATCTATATTCATAAAACCAAAACACGAAAAAAAAACCGTGCATTGGACCAAAATCTTGGAAAAAAATGCATGTATTTGTTCTATACACGGATAAATTTTCCGCCGAACAAATACACTATTTTTTCGTAGATTGAACCATGTATTGGTATACACGGGAAAATAATTCGTGTATTGCACCAATACACCGATTTGTTTTCAAAACGGTCTCTTGTTAATACCTTTTTTACAATTTTATTTGTTTGGTTACCAATTTGAAAATTTTCTATGAACAATAGCACCATTTTAAAAAAAACTCCTGCTCTTCTGGTCTGACTAAGATGACATTGGACCTCGGGAAAGTGGCTTCACAATTGTGAAATTTGTATAATCGATTTAAATTTTTTACAATGTCTTGTTAATAATGTAAGTATCTTTCGTCCTCAGAAAAAATCTTTCCAGCTTTAGCTAGGTATCATCGAATCCATCTGCATTTACTACTATTAGAGTATATATTTGATATTTAATTCAAACATCATAAATTTATGCTGTGGAATTGAATCAGCCTGGATTTTATTTGATATCATTGTGAAGATAAAATTTTACAAAATGATAAAATTAGTCTAACAAATATTTAATATTATTCTTGAATACTTAAAGATGATATTCACTTGTTATCCAAATGATACATTTCCGAATATATTTTGCATGATCTAAACGTATGTAGATATAGATGTAAAAAAAGGACGTTGTAAATATATTTTTTTTAGGCGTACGTATGCAGATATCAGGAGGCGAAACGGCGGCAGGAACTCATTATTACTTTTTAGGAAAAGCTCGGAAGACGAAGCAAAAATCTAAATATCGAGAAACTCACTATTCACTACTAAAAAACTTGCAAACTTATCGAGAAACTTTATTGTCTACGTACACACACATAACAGGGCAAGAAGAGGAAGGGTCTTTCTATTGTCAGCTTTCCTTTCATTTCCAAGCAGAACAAAAAAACGAGCTTCCTTCTCATCTGTACTAAAAAGGGTAGGAAAAAGAAATCAAAGTTTGTAAGTGTTTACGAGTGGTTATCGACATGGGAGGAGTAGAGAGCACCATTAGCAAGGAGGACGTAAACGAGGTAGTTCCCTCCTACATGGATGCATTAACGATGGAGGACAAGGGACAAGACTCGGAGAAATTCCAAGGGTTAGCTGATATACTGTTCTCTTGGTCTCTCCACGACATTTGCAATGCGAATATTTACAAGGTCATTTCTTTCTCTCTCTCATGTTTTTTCCCTTGTTTATTTTTTCCGAAAGGACTTCTTTGTTTAGGTACTTGAAGATATTTTACGATGATACTTGCAAGGGTGTGCCTTGTGTAACAAGGAACTAGTAGTGGTACAAACATAACTGAGTGATGAAGTGAGCCCTAGATGCTTGTATCTTTCAAGTCAGCGGGTTTCTTTTATTACAAGCAAGTACTTGTGGCTCACAAATACAAGTTTTCCTTCATTTTGGCGTCGTTGTTGTTGTAAGAAATTAGTCATGGTTACAACATAAACTGATGATGATGTGAGCCCTAGATGCTAGTTTCTTTCAAGTCTTTGTAGGGTTTCTTTTATTACAACCAAGTTCTTGTGACCAACAAATACAAGCTATCCTTAATCTTTGCTGTTGTTGTTTCAAGAAATTAGTGATGGTTCAAACATAAAATGATGATTAAGTGAGCGCCCTAGATGCTTGTTTCTTTTTAAGCCTTGAGAAGATTTCTTTTATTGCAAGCAAATGCTTGTGGGCCACAAACACAAGCTGTATTTTTTTCGTAAAGGTAGAACTTTTTTAAAATATACAAGTGAACAAATTTAACCATAAAAAAGATATGAACTTGTAACTTGACCTTGGTAACTAAATACAAGCTGTATTGGAGTCTGTCCTTTATGGCTGTGTAAAAATGGTGCGAGATTTTATATATATTGATGTCTGGTGTAAATGTTTAGCAGGTTGATAAGATTCCGGTTACCTTTGGATCAACGAGCCAGTATTTTGACTCGTATAAGCTTCCCTTGTTAGAGGAAACGCGGGCGCAACTGCATTCGAGCATTTGGGCGATTGCAGAAGCACCATTTGCTGAAGTTGACTCATTCAGAGAGAGCAGGAAGGGGAAATTTACGTTTGATGTAAGGACCGGTTTCTGGAGAAACAGCAACAACTGCCGTGGCAAAGAGCCATACAAGACATTGCCCGGGGACATTTTTATTCTGGCAGATTTCAAACCTGAAAAGGCCAATGACTTGCAGAGGCCGGGGACGAAATGGACTTTTGTGTCCGTGGCCAATCTCATAGACGATGACGATGATGATAACGATGACAAGGCCATGGGAAGTATTTCTGGGACCCGTTTCAGGGTCAAGGCATCGTCTGATTTGAGCAGTTGGGATTTTAAGGCGCAGAACCCACTTCTGGTTGTCTTCTTGCTGAATATAACCACAAGCAGAAGGATTTGGGATGCACTTCACACCCGAAGAAATTTAGATTTTGTTAACGAAGTTCTTTGTGCTGATTATCAGGTACGAAGAATAGTGATTTTGCCATTGTTAGTGTGTATGGTATCTGATGGAATTCCAATTATTCTTGCAGGCTAGCAATGATAAAGTTTGCAGCATATGTTCTATGGAGGGAACCGAACGATTGGACGAGGTAGTTGAAGCAAGGAAGGTGCCAAACCAATTAAACGAGTACCAATATAGGGCTATTTTCAATTGTCTTAACAAGATTAGATGCAGACACAGGTCGAGTGTTTCGCTAATTTGGGGTCCCCCCGGGACTGGCAAAACTAGTACGGTCAGTACGATGCTGATGATGCTCTTGAGGATGAAATGCAGGACATTGGTGTGTGCTCCATCAAATATTGCAGTTTCGGAAGTGGCATCAAGGGTCCTGAAGCTTGCCAGAGAACTTCATCGAAGAGAATCTGGGAACGATGATTCATTTTGTTCGTTGGCGGACATTCTTTTGTTTGGCAATCGAGAGAGGCTGAATATTACTTCTGAGAATGACGAGATACATTTGGATCACCCTGTTAAAAGGCTGCAAGATTCTGTTGCATTTAATGGTATTGGATGGAGAAATTCTTTCGATGGGGCAACAGAATTCTTCGTAAATTGTTCTTCTCAGTACTCGGTATACACGGAAAATGAGGGGGGCCTGAAGAAATCGTTTCTTAAGTTTGCTAGAGATAGATTCCAAGATACTGCAAACCCTCTCCGAAGATGTCTCTCAACTTGGTGCACTCATGTACCAGAAAGCATAGTCGGGAGGCACAATGTTGAAAGAATGTCGGCACTTGTCAAGTTGCTGGACGAATTCGAAACATTTCTGTATTCGGATTATGTTAATTCCGAAAACCTAAGGGAGGTTTTCTCAACGGGGCTGGCATTAGCAAGTTCAGCTCTCATCCTTTCCGGTGTTCCACTACAGTTGTGGATGAAGAGAGATCAATGCACTTCACTATTGAAATCCATCCAGAGTTCTTTGATGAAGCTAGATGTGAAGGTGGGCTCGGCAGAGAAATTTTGCTATCAGAATGCTTGCATAATTTTCTGCACTGCCGCCAGCTCGCACAAGCTGAACTTCGTGGGAGTAGAACCAATAAGGTTGTTGGTTATCGACGAGGCTGCACAGTTGAGAGAGTGCGAGTCAGCAATTGCAATGCAAATTCGGGATGTCAGGCATGCAGTCCTCATCGGTGACGAGTGTCAGTTACCTTCAACAGTAGTGAGCAAAGTATGTGATTTTATTCCCATATCTGATATCTAATTGTTTGAGTATGCGTCAGCCCTTCCCTTGTATTGATAGGAATTGTTTGTATTCAGGTTTCTGCTGAAGCTGGGTTTGGAAGAAGTTTATTCGAAAGGCTGAGTTCACTTGGCTTGTCAAAGAATCTGCTGAAGACACAGTACAGAATGCATCCCTCGATCAGTCGCTTCCCCAATGCACACTTCTATGACAATCAAATTGTTGATGCTCCGAGGGTCCTGTGTCCGAGTTACGAGAAAGAGTTTCTTCCAGGCCCGATGTTTGGTCCTTTCTCGTTCATTAATGTTTTTGGCGGAAGAGAAGAGAAGGATGATGCCGGTAGCAGAAGGAACATGGTTGAAGTAGCTATCGTCATGACGCTACTGAATCGGCTATACAAAGGTATCTAAATCAGCCCAATTCCCGTTCTCTTTGTTTGCATCGCATTGAATTGTGCTGCAGGTTGATTATCTTACCTACGGTTTTATCTTTTATTGATATTTTTTTAAAAGCGTTCAAAGGATCGGGGAATAGGATCTGCATTGGTGTGATATCTCCCTATGCTGCTCAAGTAGCAGCTATACAAGAGAGACTTGGGAAGCTTAGGTTTGATGACGTTGAAGGTTTTTCCGTGAGGGTCAAGTCGGTTGATGGCTTTCAAGGTGGAGAGGAAGACGTCATTATGTTGTCAACAGTAAGATCAAACGGAGCAGGAGAAATCGGGTTCTTATCCGACAACAGGAGGGCGAATGTTGCTCTTACAAGAGCAAGGTATTTCTGACTAGCACTTCCACACTGTCACTTCAAATAGTACTAACACTAATCATTTTTGTTTTTTCTTTGGTTGCTTACAGACACTGTCTTTGGATTTTGGGTAATGAAAGAACATTGGCGAAAAGTACATCTTCTTGGGAGTTTCTTCTCCGTGATGCTAAGGAGCGTAATTGTTTCTTCAATGCCGATGATGACAAAGAATTGGCTGATGTTATAATACAGGTCAAGAAAGAGTATGGCCAACTTGATGATCTGCTAAATGGACACAGCGAACTCTTCAGAAATTCGAGGTGGAAGGTGAGTGGTCATATCGGAAAGTGACTGCAGTAACCCCTTTTTATGTTTGTAACTTGTAAACGATTTGGTTGTAATTTCTGGCATTCACAGGTGCTGTTCAGCGCAGACTTCCGTAAATCATTTAGAAGGCTGGCGTCCGTACAAACGAAGACTTGTGTATTGAACATGATTCTGCGACTTTCAACTGGCTGGCGGCCCAAGAGAAAGAATGTTGACGTTAAGTGTATGTTAAAGCAATTCAAAGTAGAAAACTTGTACATAATTTGCTCGAATGACATTGCGAAAGATATGGGCATGAATACACAAGTGTTGAAGGTCTGGGATGTCTTGCCACCGGAACATATCCCAGAATTGGTTAAACGATTAGATCACTTCTTTGCTAGATACACTCGCCATTTTCTCAGCCTTTGTGAAGAGAAATGCCTAGAAGGGTAACCATTTACTTCTACTACCAACTATTATGGCTTGTTTTCTCATGTATATTGTTTTCTTGTCTCTCACATGGTCCTAAATATACAGGAATCTAGAAGTTCCACAGGTATGGCCGGCTTCTTCTGAGATTTCCCGCTATCAGTGTTCTGAGGAACGCGATGAGGATCCTGCTGCACCCGATGGCGATTATGTTGAATATTGTAAAGTGAGTGAGAGCTTCCTTTTAATGAAATTCTACAGCTTGTCATCTGGAATGGCGAGCCACTTGCTTTCGACCTGTGATGATGAAGAGCTGGAGTTACCTTTTGAAGTTAATGACGAACAAATGGAAATCACTTTCTTTGAGAGAAGTATGTTTCTTCTGGGACGATCAGGCAGCGGGAAGACGACTGTTCTTACAACAAAGTTATTTAGAAGAGAAAAGTTTTACAGGATGGCAGTTGACGGAATTCCTGCAGATGTAAATTCCGCACCTGAAAATCTCGACGACAATGGGAAAGTTCCTGAGAACAGCGATGAAGGGGCTGAGAAAAGTTTCTTGCGGCAGCTGTTTGTTACTGTCAGTCCCAAGCTGTGTCATGCAATTTCTCATCAGGTTGCACAATTCAAAAGGTGAAAGTGTTTCCTGTTTTAGTTTATCTCATCACCATGTACATCATCTTTGTTTGATCAAATTTTGTATCGGCTGACCATTTTTTCTTGTTTAGTTCCTTATTTACGAACACTATAATTGTGGAATGTTTGCAGCCTTGTCTCCGTAGGAAAACGTTCAGGTTGCGTCACGCTCGTGAATAACGAGTTCATCGACGGAACTTCACAGTTTGAGGATATCCCAGATTCCTTTGTACAGATTCCTGCCGACACGTACCCTCTAGTTATTTCTTTTGAGAAGTTCTTGATGATGCTCGATTTGTCTGTGGGTGAATCTTTCTTTTTAAGATTTCCTGAGCTGAGGCCATTGTTGCTTGGAAAACAAAGAACTCAGCAGTCTAGTTTCTTGGAGAATGTCATTAAAACGAAGGAAGTGAATTATGACAAGTTTTTTTCAGTTTATTGGCCCCATTTCGACCAGAAAACGACGAAACATCTTGATTGTTCTAGAGTTTTCACGGAGATCATGTCGTATATTAAAGGGGGTTGGCAAGCAGCAAGTAAGACTCTTTGCCGGGACGAGTACGTGAGGAAGAAGGGCCGGCATTCCATTCTTCGCAGTGAACAAGAAGGAGAACTTGTTTATGACATTTTCGAAGATTATGAGAGAAAGAAGAAAATGTTTGGTGACTTTGACTTAGCAGACTTGGTGATTGATCTTGAGACTCGTATGGAAAATGCAAAATACGAGGGAGATGTTATGGACTTTGTCTACATCGATGAAGTTCAAGACCTCACCATAAGGCAAATTGCACTTTTCAGGCATATATGTCGGAATGTAGATGAAGGATTTGTTTTTGCTGGTGATACAGCACAGACGATTGCCAGAGGAATCGACTTCAGATTCGAAGATATTCGAGCCCTCTTCTACAAGGAGTTTATGCACTGTTCAGACGATGACAGAGGGAAGAAAAAGACAGGTCAAATGTCGAAGACTTTTCATTTGAAGCATAACTTTAGAACCCACATCGGTGTTCTGAAGTTAGCTCAGACTGTGATCGACCTGCTTTACCATTTCTTCCCAATGTTTGTCGATAAGGTTAACCCTGAAACAAGTCTCGTCTTTGGGGAAGCTCCGGTTCTTCTGAACCCGAGTGCTGAAGAAAACACAATTTTAACAATATTTGGTAAAGAGAGAAACTTTGTCGGTTTTGGAGCAGATCAAGTCATTTTGGTGCGGGACGAAACTGCAAGAAATGAGATATACAGAAGCGTTGGAAAGCAGGCACTCGTGCTCACTATCCTGGAAAGCAAAGGGCTCGAATTCCAGGTTACTACCATCTTTGGTGATGTTTGCAAATTTTTCGTTTCAGCCGGTCTCTAATGTCTTGTCTTCAATCTTGTGCAGGACGTCCTGCTTTACAATTTTTTTGGCACATCCCCGGCAAAGAACAAATGGAAGGTCATTTACAACTACATGCAGGAGCAACATTTAATTGATGAAAGTTCCTCGTCTATTCCCTGTTCCAACATCTTATGTTCTGAGCTAAAGCAGCTGTATGTCGCCATAACAAGAACACGTCAAAGATTGTGGATATGCGAGAGCGACAAGGACCCTAAACCCATGTTCGAATACTGGATGGCAAAGGGTGTCGTTCAAGTTCAAGAGGTTGATGCTTCACTTGCACAAAAGATGAAAGTTGCTAGCACTCCAGATGAGTGGATAGCCCGCGGGTTTAAGGTCGGTCCAGTTGAAAGTTCCAAACTCTATATTACATAAGAAGAGCTTGATCTTTCTTCCTTGCACGTTTAGCATTCTCCGTTCCATGGTATCTTATGAGATTTCTCAACATCGTCTTTGCTTTCTTTAGGATGCTACATTGTTCATGATCAAAGATGCGTTTTACATAGCAATATTTTTTTCATGAACATAAGGTTTGCTGAAGCAAGCTCAAGTTTTCTTCTGTTGGATGTTTGCAGCTATTAGGTGAAAAGAGCTATGAGGTGGCATCAATGTGCTTTGAAAGAGCAGAGTATGACTATGGTGTAAACTTAGCGAAGGCTGCTGGGCTCAAAGCATCTGCTGAACGGTTACATGCTTCAAATCCTGAAAGGGCATATGGTTACCGTAGAAGAGCTGCCAAAATTTTTGAATCAATTGGGAAGGCTGATTATGCAGCTGAATGTTTCTACATGCTGGCTGATTATGAAAGAGCAGGTATTAATCGAGTCTGTCTTCTTATAGTGAACTTGTTTTCTTATACTGAAGAAAATATCCTCCTTGATGCATACGAGAGGTACTAGGTGCTTGAACTTTAAACGTTGCTTATGATCGCAATTGTTGACTCGAAGAACGAGAAAATATATAAACATGAATGCACAAATTCTCTTAGCCAATCTGATTTCTGATTTCAATCCTTTTCGTCTGCAGGAAAACTGTATTATCAATGTGGTGCGGCGTCCATGCGGAGAGCGGGCGAGTGTTTCTCTCTTGCTGGATGTTTCGAGCTTGCAGCTGAATCATATTACAAGGCTGGATGCTTAAACGAGTGCTTGGTTGCATGCGACAAAGGAAAATTATTTGATCAAGGTTTGCGATATATCCGAGCAAGGCGAGATGGTAATGACTCGAAGAACGCGAAAATTTATGTGACGGAGATATATGAACAGGAATTTCTTGAGAGATGCGCATATCATTTCCACAAGCTGAATGACAAGGAATCGATGATGAATTACGTGAGAACTTTCAGCTCGAGATGCGCTATTCAGAACTTTCTGAGGACATACGAGTGCTATAGCGAGCTCGTCTCCTTTGAAGAAGAAGGTGGCCATTTCCTCGAGGCGGCAGCTGCTGCAAGGCTGATAGGTGATATTTTGCTTGAAGCTGACCTATTTGGGAAGGCTCAGTGTTATAAGGATGCATCAAACCTTGTTCTTCTATATGTTCTTGCGAGGGCCTTATGGTCGTCAGGTCAGAGTAAGGGATGGCCACCAAAAAAGTTCAATCAGATGGAGGAGCTTCTTGACAAGGCCAAATCTTTTTCAGAGAAAGTGTCTCCGGAACACAACCAAGTTGTTTGTTTGGAAGCCGACATACTAGTTAATGGCCAAAGTAATTTGTCCCTGTTGATGCAATGTCTAAGTACATCCAAGAGTCTAAATTGCACCAGGGGAGAAATAATTTGCTGTAGAATGATTCTGGATGTTCATTTTTGTGCAACGGCTTCCAACTACTTGTGGTATGATGATGTGGTTGCCGATGCTTCACATTTCTCTGAAGTCATGCTTCATGGCGGCCAAGTTTCTTGTGAGACTCTAGTATACGTTTGGAACTTGTGGATGGAGAATATTTCAGGCATATTAAAGTATCTTTCCCAAGCTGCCATTACAGATGTCGATGGGCATCATCAAGCGCATGGAGAATTCTGCTTGAACTATTTGGGGGCTCGGAAAGAGCTCGAGAACACGAGACAAGTATATACTCTGATCAATCCGCAGGCTGATTGGGTGCAAGGACTGGGTCGCTTGTTGATAACAAAAGGAGCATGCAAAGCAATAGATGTCGAATACTTTGTATCAGGTGCAAGGAAGTTTTGGTCCTCAGAGTTTCTACTCGTGGGGATGAATGTGTTGGCCAAATTGGAAGAAATTTACTACCTGGCCACTAAGAACTCCGTGTCACACTTCTGCCGAGCAAAATGTCTCTCTCATATTTTCGAAGTTGCAAGCTGCCTTCAGGATTGTACCTGCCTCTCCACTCGACCTGATAACTATGCTCTCCAGAGGTCCATTAAAAAATTGAGCGAGAACCTCTTTGGATGCATCTACCCCCTCGACTGCAGAGTCTCGCTACGAGATTCTATGATTTGTTTGAGAAGAACAAGAACTGAGACATTCAGAAACTTCCTCGGCCATGTTATCCTTGAATATTCCAACTCAAAGAACAGGCTGTCATATGGAATACTCGGAGACATCACACTGATGATTCTTGGGTCTGGTCGACTCAACCAAGATTTGTGCCAGAAGATCGCTAAGGGTCTGAACTGTTCTCCTGCATGGAAGTCTCTCCTCACTCATCTTTGCAGTAATCCACAAACAGATCTTAACAATCCAATGGCCAGAAAAAATTCTCTCGAGCTGCTGTTGCACAGAGCCTTAATAGATGCTTACAATGTTGAATGGAAGAAAGAGGTGAACTACTTAACTCCCTCGTGTCTTTTGTTCCTTATCGAGCGGCAACTGATAGAATTATCGTCCACCAACGGCTTTTTCTATGGTACAACATCTTCTGTTGTCGAGTGGCTCATCTTCAAGGGAAATGGTGGCTACAAAGTTAAAAATTCACCTGAGAATGAGCCACGGTTGAGAGAAAACATGGTTCAGTTCTTATCTTCCATTGTTCGTGACTTTATCTATAATATGCATGATACAAAGCTCTGGATCGAAACATATCACACCAAGGACTGCCATGCAATTCTGGTGTCTCGAGTAGTTATTGTTGTGTGTATGCTCTACCTGAACTTTGGACAGTGTAAAGATCTGCTTGCTCGTTTGATATATACTGATCACATCTTGAGATTATTGCCATCGGAGCTCTCTGGTGCTCTGCGATTGGGTCTGCAATGTTCATCCGTTGATGAATTTGCCGATGTGGTAGCCTATGCATTGAGAAAGTTTGGCAATCCTTTGGTACTTGTCGGTCAGGTTGACGATTGTCCGAAAGTTCAGACTGGCAATACCGTGATCTTAATCAAAGAAATCCGAGATGCCGAGGACACGCTAAGCGTTCTGCTCCAAGAGAAGGGTAAACCTCATCAAGCGGCAGATTCTGACCTGCTGTTGACAAATCCAAGTTCAGTGAATGGTACTCTTAAAAGCCGCATCTTGAAGCTATTGTCCGCAGTAGCGGGGGGTAAAGCATCCCTTCCTGCCAAGGACAAGGTAAATAATTTTCTTGTCATGAATTATATAGGCCAAACATCGGGTAGTACCTACAGCTTATTAATGGTCGTGTTTTATTGTTAGGTTGCATTCGAGAAATTGTTCTCACAATTCTGTGTTACATTGGACTCATTTTTGCGAAAAAGCCTCTTGGATGCTGAAATTAACCTTCATTTTAAAGAAGCGTTGCCCATGCTCGAGGACGTAGAACATCTTTTCGCTCTATTGGATGGAAGGTTCGTCTTAATTCTCAACTTGATAGTATATTTGTCAAATGATTAGAAGTGATCCAAGTACAATCCCTTGTGTTTTTAACTTGTTCTTGTTCATCTCTACATTATGTCTTCAACAGTGGTTGTCAGGAATTTTCGAGTGACTGTCCCATTGTCGTTGAATTGCTTGACAAGATACGATCAAGAATGCCAAGGATGGAGGCTGCGCTCCTCGAGATACTTACACAGAGTATCGAAAGCCCCGATGTTACAATCACGAACAAGCAACCGGCAGGAAAAGACTATGGTGGCAATGAAGCGAAGGAGTCTGTTGACGGTTCTGATGCTGCACAGCCCGACGTAAGGCAACCTGGAGTCTGTTGCGCAGGGAAAGACGACGGTGACGATGAGGAAACTGATGGAAGCTGCAGTGCTCCCATTCAGGAGGTAGGTGCTTCACTTGGAGCCCAACGTGATGGTTGTTCTAGCAAAAAAGGGAAAGGGAAAGCTGGCTCATTGAACAAAAAGAAGAACAAGAAGGGAAAAGGAGGTAAAAGAGGGAAATGATCAACGGAACTACTACTACTTCTGTATATTAACTTGAAACCGTTATTCCGCTGGATGAAATACATGAGAAAGATGCATGCATCTTGGTTGGTTAGCACAAATTATTTGTGACAATATTTGGTTAGATCGATCAGTTCAACCGGATGAATTGATCGGTCTGATTTAGTCAATAATTGCTGCCTTTGTCTATTTGGGTTAGACCTTTATATTTTGGAATAATAACACTATCTTTCAAGGGTGGTTAGTATGAGATATTTAACAACCACTATCGTTATGGAAATGTGCATACGATGGAAAAATTACGACAATTTATTAAGGTGTGGTATGTTACAAGTGAATAGCTGTTGTACTAATTTCTTGGTTAAGATTCTACTAAAATATTTTTATTTTGTTAGAGGGGGTTCCACAAAATTCTCCGTTCAGCTTCTTAAGGTCCATCACATAAATTTTGAATATACTCTCACAAAATAAGTAATTTGCTTTTGAAAAGTGATCACAAATTTGAAGAGAGCCAGCGATCATCCCATGTTCTGAAAACTACGTGACATGATAAAAGAGAAAACGTCTAGACGTTTGGTTGGAGATGATGGAGCTCCATATCTGGTGCTAAAATCCGACCCATTCCTGATTGGGTGGTGATCATCCAGTTTCAGGATGGAGATGCCCTCCATAAGACGCAATCAGGGGGGTAAATGAAATTTTGAAGTCCTCCGGAGGGACCTGAGGAAAAAAAAAATTCGTTTTGTGATTAATGCTTTTAGTCCTGGATTTGAGAGGTACCTATTGTTTAAACTAATAAGCCATGTCATCTTGGGAATACTACGTTGTTTATACTTGTAGTTAATTTAAAATTTTAAAAAATTTATATATTCTTAATCATAAGGTTGTAGCTAATTTAAAATTGTTTAAAAATTATGTACTCATTATCATAAAGTTTGGTTGGTTATTATATTTATTATTATGATAGCACTGTCATATCGCACACCTAGACAAAATCAAAGTTGATGTAATTTTTAGTAGACAAATTTAAAAATGTTGAAAATCAAGATCTGAGCGAGGTGATGGGGTGTGGTGCATTGCTCCAATTTAATTCTTTTGTTTGATAATTAGGTATATTTTTTAATATATATACTCACTAAAATTAAAAATTAATTCTTAATTTTATAAATTAAAATTAAATTATAAAAAAATTATACTCACCAAATTATAATTTAGAAAGTTATACAATTATTCTTCAATCTGATTTCCTGGTTGCCAAATTCTTTGTGGGCCGACCCACGCGGAATAGATTTTTTTTTATTTGGTGCTAATGTTCATTCGAAATTATGAATTTGGTGCCCCATAACGAAAATTATGAAACTGGTGTCCACGTTGGACTATTTCGATAAAATTCCGTGTACCGGGTCAATACACGGGATTTTGTCCCGTGTATAACAGTACACAGGATTTTATACCGTGTTCAGTACACGGGCTAAAATCTCGTGTATTGGTATACACGGGGAAAAATCCCGTGTATTGGCCCGGTACACGGGATTTCAGCCCGTGTACCGGTTCGAGGGCTTTTTAAACCAGACACGAGATCAAATCCCGGTCACGCGAAATCAATTTCCGAAACCCGAAAATCCCAAATCTGACTCCTCTGCGCCTCCTTCGACTCCTCCGCGCCACCTCCTCCTCCTCCGCACAACCTCCTCCTCCGCCGCGCCACCTCCTCCTCTGCCGCGCCTCCTCTGCCCTCCACCGAAGCTCCTCCTCCTCCACCGTGAGCCTCCTCCTCCTCTCCTTTACTATTCAAAGTTTGCATTGGAATTTGAGTTTAGGATTGGGTTAGTTTTGTGAATTGGAATTGAATTGTAGTTAGAATTGGAATTGTGATTGATTATGAATTGTGAAGTGTAAAAATTTGATGTATTGAAATTTGATGTATTGAAATGTGATGTATTGAAATGTGAATTTGTTTTATTGAAAATGTGAATTTGATTTATTGTGAATGTGAAATTGATTTATTGAAAATGTGAATTTGATTTATTGAAAATGTGAATGTGAAATTGATTTATTGAGTGAATTTGAATTAAATATTGAATGTGAAATTGATTTTTTGAGTGAATTTGAATTAAATATTGAATGTGAAATTAATTTTTTGAAAATATGAATTAGAATTAGTTATTGAATGTGAAATTATTTTTTTTGAAAATATGAATTAGAATTAATTATTAAATATTAAATTGTCTTAATTATTGAATGTGAAATTAGTTTATTGAAAATATGAATTTCAATTATTGAGTGAATTTGAATTAAATAATGAATGTGAAATTAATTTATTGAAAATATGAATTTCAATTAATTATTAATTGTGAATTTGATATGTTATTCAGGTATGGCAGCACAGCAGCACGGAGACTACTCGGTGATGGAGGCCCTATTGATCAGAGCCTTTTGAAGCACCAAGAGGTGCATCGATCACAGGCCATCTGGAATGCCGAGATTCCAGGTGGCACAGAAGTTTTTGATAAGGAGGCCTCACTGAAGGTCTATCGTCGTACATGGAAGCAGAAGCCAGTGGAGAACACTGCATTCATTGAGTACATGAAGGCAGTGGGATTTTGGGATGTCTGGTGCACCGGTCATGTCCCGATCGAGGCAGCTGTGGTTACAGCTCTGGTAGAGCGGTGGCGACCAGAGACACATACCTTCCACATGCCCGTAGGAGAGATGACGATTACACTCCAGGACGTGGCTGTGCTGTACGGACTTCCGATCAATGGCCTCCCATTGACAGGTGATCAGACACCCATTGATTGGCCTGAGATGTGTTTGACATGCTTCGGTAGGAACCTGAAGTCTATACCGGGGGCTGCGATCGGCAATGCCATTCAGTTGAAGTGGTTGGAGGAGACGTACGACCCTGCCGAGTTAGCTGATGATGCTGACGACGAGACAGTTCAGCAGTATGTTCGGGTGAGCATCTTGCGGCTCATAGGCTGCATCCTATTTCCAGAGTCGACCGAGTCAAGGGTCAACTCGTGTTGGGTGCCGATGCTATTGGATTTTGATTCAATAGCATCATATAGCTGGGGTAGCGCATGTCTGGCACATCTCTATCACCAGTTGTGAACACCAGTTTCATAATTTTCGTTATGGGGCACCAAATTCATAATTTCGGATGAACAGTAGCACCAAATAAAAAAAATTCCGCGGAATTTGTAACCGTCAGTTAAAAGCTCTAAAAATCACGATTAAAAAATTGCCGATTATAGATGAAAATTGTTGATTATGGTTTAAAAAATGATTGTGGCGGCATTTTGTTGGTATTAATTAGTTTTAACGACAAATGACATGTTACTTATATTTATTATTGTAGATGCTGTATCACTTCTATAATAATATTGTTATTATCTAAAAAATTTGTGTACATTTGCTTTGATGCAAAATCGTCATTATCTAAAAAGAAAAAGTTAAATATCATTTCACATCTTTTGAACTAACAACCGAATGCATGAAATTAATAACTTGTTTGCGACACAAAATGCATCAATCACTACTTTTTAATATTGACACATTGCAAAAGACACCCTACAAAACATACAAATCCTGAAGCGATGATCTTCTGTCCAAAAAGAAGAACAAGAAGGGAAAACGAGGTAAAAGACCCGATATTAGCTATTTTGTTCAGCAGCTATTTTGCGACAGTGATTATGCCAACTGTGAAGATACTCGTCGTTGCATCACTGGATCTTCACCTTCCCCCTGTCGGTCCAAGCTTGGATATTGTGATAACCAATCCGCCATTCACATCGCCGAGAATCTCGTTTTCCATGAACGGACGAAGCATATTGAAATTGATTGTCACTCCGTTCGTGACAAGCTGTTATCTGGGTTTCTCAAGCTCTTTCACGTCTCGACTGATATTCAGATTGCTGACATTTTTTTACCAAACCTTTATTGATTTCCCGGCATTGGTTTCTTCTATCCAAGCTCGGAATGGTGAATATTCACCTTCCCGCTTGTGGGGGCGTATTACCGGAGGTTGATGATGATGGCGTTTCTTCCTCATTGCACCAGACAATTAAAGAGTCCACAAAGATAGTCCAATTTCTTCGGCCCATCCGGCCCGTCTCATAACAGCCAGTTCCTTTACACGTGAGTCAACACGTGATGACTTATCCACCTCAGCAATGGATTGCCAGCTGAGGAAAAGACACGCGGTGATCACCCATTGGCCAAGAACAATTCTGTCGGGGTGTGTATAGTGTGGACCCCACACTAACAATAGTACAGTTTTGACCTTTATCTGCGCAACTTTTTCTTCTTCTCCGTACAGAGATAGAAATGAAAGTGAGGAAGATATCTTTTCCCACCAAACTCTGCATCTTCTTTATCCCTTTCCACGAAATCACTTTTAATCTTAACAAAGAACAAAGGAAAAGCTGGCTCTTTGTACAAAAAGAAGAACATAAAGGGAAAAGGAGGTAAAAGAGGCAAGTGATCAATTGAATTACTTTTTCCTCTGTATATTATACTTGAAACCATTATTCCGCTGGATGAAATACAAAAGAAAGATGCAACCCTTTCGTTTGTCTAACATTCTTTTTTTTTTTTGGGTCAAGTTGTCTACGATTCTTTGGTACCAGTCAACTTATGATACCGTCAGATTGTTATGGACTGATGGTCAATAGTAGCCATTGGGCCAATAACCATCCGAGTTTTTGTATAAAAATGACCCGACCTCAGTACCAAATTATTATATATTTTGTAGAACAGTTGATTAGACTGTATTTTTAAAAATAATGTCACATTAGGAATTGACGATCTTAATACTATCTTTCAAGAGTGGTTAGTCCGAGATATTGAACAACCATTATCGTTATGGAAATATATATATGATAGAAAAATTATGACAATTTGTTGAGTCCAGATTAGGTGGGGATTAGTGTTAATCCCCATGGTGGGGAGGAGGGTATTATTGGTATATTACTAATTAATTACAATCCTTAAAATTAGGAAAACATTAAATAGAGAATCGTAATCCCTTAAATCATGCCACTAAATTAGTAACCGAAGAATATTCAAAAATTATAATCTCTAAAAAATAACTACATCTCCAAAAAATTAAAATCTCTAAAAAATAATTACACATCCAAAATTCGTTGATGATCTTCTCTTAATTTATAATAAGATCTTCATCTCCCTTTTTCTTCATCTTCTTATAAAATCAAACGTCCTGTTGGCATAAAAAAACCACAATCAAAAGTACTAGTATTGCAGAGCAAATATACCAATATTGTATAG
>SOPF01014904.1:0-29447 GCA_012979155.1 Hypericum perforatum | reverse complement strand
TTAAATTTGATTTACAGCTGCCTACAGACGAACCAAGTCCTGAAAACTTTTAAGCGTCTTCCGAGACAAATATAACAAACATTAATTACCTTGGAACCTAATTTATGATTCCACCTCATATGTGGAAATTATGCACTGCACGTCACACACTAATTTGAATATAGTTGGATCCCTTCTTTTTGTTCTTGACTTCCCGTGGCTGAGCAATTTTTTTTTTAGCTCCGGGAGATGTTGTCGACCAACTCTAATCATCTGGGCCTGGAAATATTACAAATTTGAGGAGGAATTGTTCCATAAAGCGAGTTATTGATGAAGCTAAGCTCAATTAGATATGGAAATGAAGAGAAGTTGAGTCCATCAAGAGTACCATTCAAGTTGATGTCCGAAATGCGTGACGCTTCCAGCTTCCTCGCTGTTAACTGAAGTGCTAGTGTTTATTTATTAGTTTATTGCAAAAATACTTTAGTATGTTAAATAACATTCTGGCTGTAAGTACTTGCGCGTAGATTATGTAACGAAACTTGAATGTGCCTTTTGGAAAAAGTGGAGAAGACAAAAAGTCAGAGAGAGGGACTCTCCCCTTCCTCTGTTTTGCTGTCAAAGAATTGCAGCAGCCATTTAGCACTCAAATCTCTCTTGTTTGTGTGTTAAAAGAGTGAGAGTTGAGATGTTCTAGCTTTCCAACAATGACCAGTTGGAACAAGGATCACTTCCCCTCGAGGAGGCCAAAACGAGAGATTCGTTTTGGTCATGGCCAAGACTGACTTTCCATCTTAAGAGAGCCTCGACTTCCATCGCACGAGCTTCATGGGTTGTGGCTGCCAAGGAAGCAAAAGCAAGAAGAAACAGAGAAAGTAGTGGCATGGGTATTAATTTTGCTGGCAAAGGCAGAGACATTGTTAAAAGATATGTGCAGTAACTAATTAAGTGTTTACTTATGTGTGGCTAAGTACAGATTAGCTACAGTTATCCTATAAGTGGGAGCTGTTATGCTTATATAGAGAGTTAAACATGGATGAGGAGCTGGGATTTCGCTAGATTTTCCAACTGCAAGTGCTCCATCGCACAGATGTGATTGAGGGTACGGATGATCCAATTTTTAAGTCGAACGATTCTGTCGCAATGTGAAATAAGTCTCTGGTACTTATCTACTCCCATCAACTTCATATAAACCAGACGTACTTCAGAGTTATCCTCAAAAACCGGATGCATCAAACCCGGGTGGTCAATGCTACCGAAGAATTGGTTGGTGCCTTTTCGCAGAGGAATTGATTAATATTTACAAGGTTCAACAGAGAACCTCAGGGGATGCTCTACAAAATCACACATTGTTTTGCTACGAAACTGACAGGTTAGTTGATACTCTGACATGCCTCGTCGCAAATCAATAAGCAACATCACGGGTTTATTTCAGAAAATTTCCTCCAGCAGCTGTTCTTTCCTGGCCATGAGGTTTTGAATCTCAGCATCTAGTTTCACTTCCTCCTCAGAAAGTGTTGTCAATTGCGCATCCAATGCAAGACACTCCCCCTGTCCATCAATAAAACTGGCTCTAAGATGAGTCAACTTCGTCCCAAGTGATGTTCTACATGATTGTGCGCTTCTCATGCATTTTATAGTACGAGGAATGCTTCCTTGAAGCTCCCCCAAGAAGTGCATCATGTCTTCCAGATTTTCCCTTTCTTGCAAGCTGGAAGTTTGATGGAATAGTGTCCCGACAAGTTCCTCAATGTCTCCGAATGCATCAGCTAGATGAATAGCTTCCACTGACATGTCCATGTACAATTTCAGTTCCGCAAAAATCTCGCGACATCTGAAAATTGCTGTAGAATTCTGGCAACTTCCTCCCGCAATGGATGTTGAAGACGTTCCGGGACAAAATTCAGGTTGTGAGGGGGCCAATGACTCCCGGGATGAGAGTTTTAAACTTGGTCCTTCTCGATCAGCTTCACTTGCACGCTTGATCAGAATGGAGCAGCCAGAGATGTCAAGAGACTGAAGAGATTTTACCCTCAAAGTGCTTATAGGAAAATTCTCAAGTCTCTTGCAGTTTCTAAGATTCATAGAAGCGAGGCTACAAAGGCTTCCGATAGATGTGGGAAGCCTTCTGAGATTTCTGCAGTGTGAGAGATCAATCGAGCTTAGATCTTTCAGATGCATCATACTTGGAAGGCCTGTAAGGTGCACACATCCTTTCAGATCAAGGTGTTCAAGCCTGGCGAAATATTGAATGCAAGAGACATCAACGAGGTTTGTACAGCCTCGAAGAATCAGACTCCTTGCCCGATGAGCCTCTGACAAGTCCGGCAACTTGATGAAGTTCGAGGTGCTGAAGTCGATGACTCGTAGGCTCCCAACACGCTGAAGCAAGGTTAGCAACAAACACAATTTTAAACTCTGCACTGGAAAATCTTATATAATTCAGGATCATACTTGGATCTAGTTTTCTTCCTATCGAATCCCCAATCTTAATGACTATGCTGGAGCTGAAGATTTACATCCTTGCCAGATTTATCCCTAGAAGTTTAATTTTATCTCTAGATTTGTCTCATTTCTTATTTAAATTGTTAGATTAGCTTTTTCTTATTTTATCATAGTTGTTAGCTAGAGGCCTTGGATCATACATTGTAACTCGGACTTTCCCCAATACACATACATGGTACAACTATTCAACTTTATTTTTACTTTTTTTCTCACTTTTTTCTTCTACCTTTTTTCCGCCCCCTCTTTGCAATTGTTCTTTATATCAGATCCCGCACATTTAGAGCTTATAAAACAGAAGTTACCTGCTTTCCCGGCCAAGCGTGTTCATCATTTAGAGCCAACTTGAGCTCCACAAAAAACTCAGCGTAAAAGCCAGCCCATGGGCACCTTAATGTGGGGGCATCCATGTAAACATAAGACGGGGTAGCCAAAGACAAGCTTAAGGATAAGAAGCCCGGTGTTGTTGATCTGTCCTCCTCCTCGTCCTCCTCATCATATGATCTTCCGTTTTCTGAGTCTAGGACAAGCTTCTTATCGAGTATTGACAACAGCCCAAGTCGACGGTACCTACAGATACTTTCTTCAGTTACATTACTTTCTCCGACACTTTCTTCAACATTTTCTTTGGTGAGCTTAACTGGGGAAAGAGGAAAGTTGGTCTTGGCCTTGGGGCCACGGTACTCGCGTGCCGCGATGTCGTAGGCTCGGGCAGCTTCCTCGGGGGTGTCGAAGGTCCCCAGCCAGACGCGCGACTTCTTGCCAGGATCTCTGATCTCTGCCGCATAACGTCCCCACGGCCTCTTCCTCACCCCTCTATACTGCACTTCCCTTCTCCTGTCCTTCGGAGCCATCTCCTCGTAAGCTGGACGCTTCTTCATTGAATTGTAGAGCGGAAACACGTATATTATTTCTAAGACCAAACAAGGTTTGTGGCCGTGTGTGTTACAAACAACCCACTGAGCTTTGGTCAGAATATAAACTCGTGACCGGTTAGATATTTATTATTTAACGAGGATAATAAACCCGTGTCTTATTTTAAAGGTATTACAATAATAAAATATACCTGTCAGCTCGGACAACAACCAGTCTTACCTTATTTTCCTGCCATAAGGATAACAACTACCATTCTGCAACTAATTATTTAATTTCATAATGAAAGACTTGATGCGTTGAATAATCCTACTGCTCTAAGCTGTCAAGAAAAATACCGCCATAATCAAATTTCCAATCAATTTCCCGAAAGAATTATGCGGAAATCAAGTTGCGTCGGCACGTTGAGACATTCGCTATAAGTACAAAAAACGGAACCCTGATGTTTAAGGGTAAACTAAATATAAAAATAAAAATAAAAGTCAACTAATCATGATATTGGGAAAAGTTGATGTTCAAAGACCAAAAGGCAAAATGGAAGACTTTGGTATTATAATTGGTTGGTCAAGTTACTCTTAAGAGGCCAAGTGAACTTTGTTGCAGCGGCATAAGGGTGGGGAAGGGTTTGTGAAGTCCAGAGTTCGATTCCTGGCGTTGTAATAGAATAAGAATTAGAATAGGAACTAAAAAAAAGTCACTCTTAAGAGCGAGATTCCAACCGCCACCACCCATTTTCATTTTCCAAGCATCGCTCTAATAATCAGGGTTATTGAAAACGACCCGGAAGTCGATCCGTAATTGGGTCTCAGTTCTGAGTTGACCGGTCCGACCAGTCTAACAAGTGGTCAGACCGAATTTTTTTCTTCTATTTTATTTTGTATTTTTTGAAATATATATAGGTATATAAGTAAATAATTTATGTAATAAACTAATAATAACACAATAGATTAAAAATAATATATAAACATATCAATTTTTATAAAATATATTAAATAAACTATCTATACAAACGGATAATCTCGAATCAAAAATAAAACTTTTTAAAAAATATATTTTTTCTGGTCGAACTGTCTAGCAGACCGGATTTTCTGGACGAATCGTCCGGTTCGACCGGAATTTGAGCGGTTCACAAAGTCGGCGTTTTTAAAAAAAGGGACGATATGGGAGTCGATTCGCGGTCCGACCAATCAGATCGCCTTTTTTAAAACTTTGCTGATAATATGATATTGGGAAAAGTTGATGTTTAGGAAGAAAGGATCCCATATGGTGAAATTTTTGTTCCGCTGTGAAGGTGGACATACTTCTATGTCTATTGGGCCTTAGTCACCATCTAAAGGCATCAAAGCCCCTCTATCTCGCAAAACAATTATTCCGGACTTGTTTTTAAGGGTGAGACCGGTGACACATAAGCGTTTCATCCATAATAGATAGCTTCATCGCTAAAGATAATATTAAGATCTAACTCAGACATTTGTAGATTATTACATAAATCATAATCGCAAACAAGATAGTTAGAAAAGGGTGGTTATATCATGAATCAAAACCGTTCCCTCTCGGCTACAAACAATCCGAGAGTTCTCCACATAGTTATCACATACAAGATATGATAAAATAAAGAGCAAATTGTCCTCAGGTTCCTAACTTTTGCTAAAATCACTATTTTCGTCCTTACTGATTCGAAAAAGATGATTTTATCTCCCAACTTTACTTAATTATCACCCTTAGGTCCCTGGTGCCGGAATTGGAAAATTTCTCCGGCAACCAGAGATCTAAAATGTCTCTTTTTCCTTATTCAAAAATTAAAAAAAAAAAACAGAATCCTCTTCCTCCTCCTATCCTCTTTCTCCTCTCCTCCTTCTCCCTCCTCCTCCACTTACTTCCTTCCTCCTTCCTCTCCTCCCTCATCCTCTAATCCCCCTCCCCTCCTCCTTCCCCCTCTTCCTCCTTTCCTCCCCCCTCATCTGCCCTCCTCCTTCTACCTTTCTCCTCCTCCTCCTCCTATCTTCCTTATATCTCCTCCTCCTCCACTTATCCTCCCACCTCTCTCTTCCTCCTCCCTCCTCCTCCTCATATCATCCTTCTCCCTCTCCCTCCCCTCTCATGGCGGTGTTTTTTTTTTAATTTTTGAACTAAAAGGCAAAATCGATATTTGAGGTCCCCTGTTGCCGGAGAAATTTTCTGTTTCTGGTACTATGGACCTAAGGGTGATAATTAAGCAAAGTTGGGGGACGAAATCCTCTTTTCCGAAATAGTAGGGACGAAAATAGTAATTTTAGCAAAGGCAGGAACCTGAGCGCAATTTGCTCTAAAATAAAACTCTCCTCTTGGCTACAAACGAATGGGGAGGTCTCTGCATTTTTATATCACATAAGATACCAATTGATAGAGATACGAACGGGTGATTGTTATGTCTTCTAGCTTGATCTCAGCAAATGGCATCGGCAACAGAGGCCTTTTCTTTCCCAGCTGCCAGGCAACTTGTTGCATACTTGGCCTTGAATCTTGCACGAGGATGAAGATCCCGATAGCTTCTTGTCTCCTAGGAAAAGGGCAAGGTGCTGATTGATTACATCATTCAATAGAGCGTTTGGTGACAAAACTGACGGGATCAATGATGAAGATGTTGACGCCTCTTCTACCCTGAAGCTGTAGGCATCACATTTTTCGTTCACTTTCATTGTGTATGCTAGATCTGCAAAATAGATACACATCAACTACTAGCAACATTCATTCATCAACAAGTATCTAAAAAAAAGGAAATAGATGAATTATTTATATTAGGTAAGATCAATAGGAGCAGTGCAGCCAAAGGTCCCCGTCAATGCAGTCCAATTAGAAGAGTCGGGCTTGAGGATTTTGCAGTGCCAAAGTCCGATACGTGGGCCTCATACTCCGGATCCAAAAGCACATTGCCGCTAGAAATGTCATGGTCAATAATCAGAGGAGAGCAATTGTAATGCCCTGAGATTTGACCAACTAGTTTTACTATATCAACACGGGTCTTTTCAGCTTGCTTTTTCCTCACTCGCACGTATCCGGGGAAACTTCCCAGGAGATCACCCATCCTAATCCTACTTTCGACCAAACATATTTAACCTTTAAGTTCTTTCAGGATGCGTGCCCGAAAAGAAGGTGCACCTTCTTGGTATGGATAGTAATAATCAAATCACTTAAGCCTTTCACTTAGTATATATACAGGGTATCACATTCACCCCTCCTTAAATACACGACATCCTCGTCGTGCCAAATATACATAATCCCAGAATCGCTCGCTTGTAGGTGCATTTAATCCCTGAATCACACTGTACAAGTCGAGGTTACTCTGATACCAAATGTAATGTCCTGAGATTTGATTGACTGGTTCCACTATACCAACACGGATCTTTTCAGCGTGCTTTATCCTTACTCGCACACACCCAGGGAAACTTCCCAGGATGTCATCCATTTTGATCCTACTTTCGGCCAAACGTGTTTAACCTTTAAGTTCTTTCAGGATGCGTGCCCAAAAAGAAGGTGCAAAACTTGATCATCATGGTTATTTCATTCAAGCTCTTCCTTTCAATGAACTCGAAGATCAAGAATGAGTGGCATGGATGTAAATAGAAACCATATAGCTCCACGATGTTTTAATGCCAAATATTTTGTCTACGTGTGCATCTCGCTCTCGAAAGATTTTATGTTGATTGGTTTTGTCTTCTTGTGATTGGTGAATTTCTTCATGGCAACAACCTGACCTGTCAATAATGTTGTTTCGTACATAGCTCCATATTCACCTCTGCCAATGCAATACTTGGGATTGAATTCTTAAGTTACCTCGACAATCTCCTAATACAACAATTGACCATCGTGGCTCAATATGGAGAAGAGGTCTGCAGTTGGAGACCTAATCTCGACATCTCCTCTACCACAAAGTTAGAAAAGAATGCAATATCCAATGCCAAAGACACCAAGTATGAATAGACCAGCCACAAGAGGAACAACAACTGAGATGAAAACCTTGTTTCTCTCATTTCTCGTAGTTGTTGTGGAGGTGCAAGGTGTTAGACCAGTTACATTCCGGCAAAGGCCAACGTTGTTTCTTAACATCAAATTGTGCAATTTTTTTATGGCTCTGGTGCTTGGAATGTAGCCCTGAAGATGGTTATAAGAAATATCTACGGCTGTCAAGATTGACAAGTCATCAAAGGTTGATGGGATTGACCGAGATATGACATTGTGGCAAAAGTTCAACGCCTCTAAGATCATGAGTTTTCCTAAAGCAAATGGGATATTTTGCTCCAATAAATTGTAGCTTAGATCTAGGCTATCAACAGATTTCAAATTGCCCATTTCAAGAAGGATTCCTCCTGTGAACTTGTTGGCGCTAAGATTTGAAGACAAAAGTTACCAGCAGTTTCCAAGAGCTTATAGGATGGGTCCAACTAGGCTATTTATTGAGATTAAGGAAAGATATCGAGCTACAGCGTCACCAATTAAGCTAATCCAATCAAGCGATGCAATCTCGCACTTAATTGTAGAATCAAATCGTGGATTCCCAACAGCTCCTTCCATGATTGTGCCCAACGACTACTTCCTTAATCATCCACAAGATCAATTACTTCCAAATGTGTATTCCTATAATTATGTAATCAATTAGCCAATTAGATGTATATATATATATCTGTAATTATATTCAACAATTAATCAATTGAATACTTTCAATCCAATTTACAATCTTACACTATTTGCAGCCAAGTTAAGATGCGCAAGATTGGATAATTTCCGATTTCATGTGGAACACTACCAGAAAGCTTGTTATTGTTGAGCCTCAGATGAATCATCTTCAACTTCATCAACTCGTCAGGAATCTCTCCAACAAAATTGTTGAAAAATAGGTCAAGTTCCTTCACGTTGGTTGCTTTTGCAATCTCAAAAGGCACACGACTAGAGATGTTATTCTTCGAGATTCCAAAGAAACTTAAAATTATGAAATCTTTCCCATTCCAGAGAGAAATCCCCTAAATCCACATACTCGAGAAGCAAATGCGCTCCGAATAGTTGAGATACATCTCCCTCAAATTGGTTCATTTTGAGTCTCACTTTGACCAAGTTTGTGCAATTTTTTATGGCACATGGTATGAGACCTGAGAAGTAATTTTGGGTTACACCAAAATGTGCAATCGCCCACTCAAGAATATACCATCAGATAAAGGGCAACTAAGAACATAAACATACGATCCAAAATATTAAAATGAACACACGAACTAATATATTAAAATGGCCTAATATTAGCTTACTATCTTTAGGGAATTATTTAGCCAGTTTTGGGACAACCTCAAAGCTCTAATAAACATGCATGCGTAGCTTCGACGGGTGAAATCAAAAGTACCACTACAAAATAGAAAAATATACCACCTCCCCCTTTGTAAGAACGGATCACAAAATTGTTGAGCATATTGATGAGAAGGGCAGACAAGGAAAGATAAGGAGCATCTAGCCAACCCCATGATAGGCGTGTGCTCCAGCTGTTCGACAGAAAGCCTCAATGGAAACTACTAGCCATTGGAAATAAGAATGGAAACTGATCATGCCACGTATGGTTAGTAAATCTGTTAGTAGTACATATATGGTTGATTGATGATATTATAGCCTTAGAATCATTCTGAATAGGTATGTACATAATCAGGAATTAGCATTCCTTGATTCAATGCTCGTGTATATAATCTTAGTCCATATAGTTGATGTAATATACAATTGATCAATACAATATTATAAGTTCTTTCATAGTATCAGAGCTCTCTTCCAATGGAAGAACTCAGTAGAACAAATCAAGTTGCAGATTCTACAACAACAGGCTCAAAGAGTTCAATGGCCACCAAGAAGATCACCACAAGTGAATTTGACTCCAACATTGCATTGAAGCTGACACCAGCACTACTAACAGGCTACAACTACCTATCATGGGCTCGAGCTGCTTCCAGAAACCTACATACTAAAGGTATGTTAGGATACATAAACGGGAAGACTGAAGAACCTGATGAAAGTTATGAAGAATGGCAAGCCAATGGCCATCTGATAACCACTTGGATACTCAACTCTTTAGATTCAAAGATCTATGATATATTCTCATTTACAAATAGTTCCAAAGAACTATGGGAATCACTTAAGGCCATGTATGACCAGCAAAATAACTTATTTAGAATCTTTGAACTAAAGAAGGGTATATCTGAGACCAAACAAGGTGATCTCTCATTCACCGAATACTTGGGAAAGATGAAATCCATGTGGGATGAACTGGCCTTGTACAGGCCTCCCACCACTTATCTTGTTGTTCTTCAAAAATGGGTGGAACAAGACAAAATTTTTGAGTTATTATCAGGAATCAGATTTGATTATGAGTCTGTACAATCTCAGTTACTTGTCACCTCTGATCTGCCCTCTCTAGCTAGTGTGTGTTCTAAGATTCAACAAGAAGAAACAAGAAAGAAAATTATGGCATCAACCAAAGAGAAAGGAGAGGACAACTCTGAGTCTAGTGCATTTTACGTGAAGTTTGATCATAAGGAGAAGGCTGGATTCAGAGGGTCAATAAGAGGCAGAGGAGGAGACAGAGGAACTAGGAACAGATCGCATCTAACGTGTGATCATTGCAAAAAAGTGGGACATACAAAGGACAGGTGTTGGTTCCTTCACCCTCACCTTAGAATTAACAAAGACAAGAGTTTTGCAAGTTATGAGGACAAGAATCAGCCTCAAGCTAATTCTGCAATAAGTGCTTTCCCTGAAAGCAAGCCATCTGTCATCGAGCAACTTGCAGAGCAACTGCTGCAATACCTAAATAAGGGAACTTGCGACAAATAAGGGTGAAGCTGGTACTTCCTCCACCCTCTTAGGTACACAATTAACTGCCCTTACTTCTGTCAAACATGATAAACTGCATTGGATTGTAGATTCGGGTGCAAATCATCACATGACCTATGATAATGCTGATCTAGTTGAGACAACTAACTTAGAATAAGAATCCAAAGTTGTGGTTGCAAACGGATATAAAATACCAATAGCAAGAATAGGAAGTAAGAGATTCTTTAAGGATAAGAAACCATCTGAAGTTCTACTTATACCAGATTTTGTAGCAAAATTACTGTCTGTCAATAGAATCACTAAACAACTACAATGTGGAGTAATATTTGAACCTGATTAGGTGGTATTTCAGGACATAAAAACTTTAAAGCTGATTGGTAAAGGAACACAAAGAAATAGACTTTATTTCCTTGAAGAAAACCCCGTTGCTTATGCTAGTAGAAAAGAGAAAGTTGCTGCTACAAATAAAAATGTTGCTGCTACGAATAAGATATGGCACTATAGGCTAGGCCACCCTACAGACAATGTAATAAAGACTATAAATCCTAGTTTTTGTATCAAAGATTTTGAATGCGAAAGCTGTAAGATGGCAAAACTTTGCAAAACTTCATTTCCGTTATCTATTTCTACTTATGAAGAACCATTTGAGCTAGTGCATTCTGACCTTTGGACATCTCCTCAATATTCTTATGACGGCTTCAAGTACTTTATAAGTTTTATAGATCATTGCACAAAAACAACCTGGATTTACTTGTTAAAGAATAAAATCGAAGTTCCAAAGGTCTTCGAGTTGTTCAAAAATATGGTTCAAAACCAGTTCGATAAGAGGATCAAGGTCTTTAGAACAGATAATGATAGTGAGTACTCAAAGGACTTCATAACTATGATAAGAGAATCAGGCATCATTTATCAAACATCATGCACATATACCCCCCCAACAAAATGGGGTTGCTGAAAGAAAGAATATGCACTTGTTAGATGTTGCTAGAGCTATTAGATTTCACATGAATATTCCAAAAATATACTGGTCTGATGCTTTACTCACTGCTTGCTACTTGATAAATAGGACACCTAACAAGTCACTAAAGTATAAGTCTCCTTTATAAGCACTAATAAATAGAAAAGTTGACATTTCTCACTTAAGGGTGTTTGGATGTATGTGTTATGTGCATATTCCAACCCAAAAGAGAGACAAACATGATCCAAGAGCTGAAAGATGCATATTTCTCGGATATTCGGCAGTGTCAAAAGGTTTTAAGTGCTACAACCCAAAAACAAGGTAGAAAATTATATCTAGAGACGTGCACTTCTTGGAAAATCTGTCGTACTATACTAACACTCTTGCAAGCAAGTCAGACGATCAATTTCAGGGGGAGCAAATACAATTTGTAAGTCAAAAAGAGACAAATAGACCTGAAGATGAAGTTGCAGACGAAGAAAACAATATGCAGAAATCAACAAACCAGCAGAGCATGACTTTTTTGGAACTTATGAACAATGTGCAACCTCTACAACCTGCAGATAATGGCAGACCAGGTAAGACACAGCAAGTTCCACAACCTCAGACTAATCAAAACCATGAACATATGCAGGAAAATGTAGAAGAACATGGAAGTTGTAACAGAAATTCAAACTTAGCCCATAATCATCAAATTGAAGAGATCTCCAACAACACATAACAAGCTGCATAAGCTGAAGGTTGCAACATAATAGAACCTCAAAGATCATCCAGACATCCTAAGAAATCAGTAAGATTACAAAACTACCAAGCATATTCATCCAAAGTTCAATATCCTATTGAGAGATATGTGCCATATGAAACTCTCGCCATAGCATACTACAACTACCTAAGTAAGTTAGAACAAGAAATCGAACCAACCACGTTTGAAGAGGCTAGAAAATATGAAAATTGGAGACGCACAATGAGGGAAGAGATAGCTGCCTTAGATAGAACTAAAACTTGGGAACTTGTAAAGCTACCAGGACAAAAGAAAGCAGTAGGGTGCAAATGGGTATTTAAAATCAAGTGTAATAGTGATGGGTCAATAGAAAGGTATAAGGCCAGATTAGTAGCTAAGGGTTTCACACAAGTACACGGTATTGACTATATGGAGACATTTGTACCAGTAGCTAAAATGAACACAATCAGAATTATAATTAGTGCTGCTGTAAACTTTTCATGGCCTATGTATCAAATAGATGTCAAAAATGCTTTCTTTCAAGCAAACTAGAAGAGGAAGTGTATATGGATGTTCTAAAGGGGTACAATTCGAGCTTACCAGGCCTGATATGCAAGCTTAAGCGACCCATATATGGCTTAAAACAGTCTCCACGGACCTGGTATCATTGACTGAGCAGAGAGTTAACAAATCTGGGTTGTAAGAAAAGTAGTGCAGACTACACACTATTTATTAAGTCGGGCAGACAAGGACGAGTAGTAGTGTGCATCTACGTTGATGATATTGTGATTACAGGTGACAATCAAGGTGGAATTCAAGCCTTGAAGCAAGTATTGCAGGACAAATTTGATATCAAAGACCTAGGAAGATTGAAGTTCTTTATGGGAATCGAGTTTGCCTACTCACCAAAGGGAGTTTTTCTATCTCAGCGAAAATATGTGCTTGACTTGTTAAAAGAAACAAAGAAACTTGTAACTAAGCCTACCACTACTCTAGTTGACTATAATAGAAAATTCTCTTTAGTAGATGGAGAACAAATAGAGGAAATTGGGAGCTTTCAATGGCTGTGTGGTAAATGACTGTGTGCTCAGCAACAGTCGGACAAGTAGGAAATACTAGGGCAAAGCTTAAAAAGTTTGGTAAAGCCAGATCGAAATGTTGGTTAGGTAAGTATCTTGTAGTAAGAGAAGGAGTTATGAACCCCGTAGACCATCCCCATGGGGGTGGTGAAGGGAAGGCCATAATTGGGAAAAAAAATATGCAACTCCGTGGGGTTATCCTGCACTTGGAAAAAGAACTAGAAAAAGGAATAAATATGTGCTAGGAAGATTGAAGTTCTTTCTGGGAATCGAGTTTGCCTACTCACCAAAGGGAGTTTTTCTATCTCAGCAAAAATATGTGCTTGACTTGTTAAAAAAAACAAAGAAACTCGCAACTAAGCCTACCACTACTCCAGTTGACTATAATGGAAAATTCTCTTTAGTAGATAGAGAACAAATAGAGGATATTGGGAGCTTTTAACGGCTGTGTGGTAAACTGATATACTTAACAATCACAAGGCCTGACATTTCATATGCGGTTAGCTTAGTAAGTCAGGCAATGCATAAACCACGAACAAGCCATGTTGATCTTATTGATAGAATTTTGCGTTATCTCAAGTCGAGTCCAGGTTTAGGCACCTAGTATAAGAAAAATGGACATATGAACATTCAATGGTACACCGATGCAGATTGGGCTGGATCTATAGATGATCGCAAATCAACTAGTGGCTTTGTTACTTTTGTAGGAGGCAACCCGGTGACATGGAGAAGCAAGAAGCAAAGTGTGGTGGCTAGATCAAGTGCCGAGGCAGAATACAGGGCAATGGCGCTAACCACTTGCGAGCTGCTATGGATAAAAAGAGTGATTGCAGACTTGGGTTTTCCTACGACCGAGTGTATGAAGCTCTTCTGCGATAATCAAGCAGCCACACATATTATGGCCAATCCCGTCTTCCACGAGAGAAGAAAGCATATCGAGGTGGACTGCCCCTTCATTCGTGAAAAGGTACAAAATAAGGAGATTAGCACACCATTTGTCTGTAGCAAACTACAACTTGCGGATATGTTCACTAAAGGGCTTCAACCGACTCGGTTCCAGTTCATCATTGACAAGTTGGGTATGAGTAATCTCTTCACACCCAACTTGAGAGGGAGTATTGAGCATATTGATGAGAAGGGTAGACAAGGAAAGACAAGGAGCATCTAGCCAACCCCATGATAGACCTGTGCTCCAGCTGTTCGATAGAAAGCCTCAATGGAAACTACTAGCCGTTGGAAACAAGAATGAAAACTGATCATGCCACGTATGGTTATTGAATCTGTTAGTAGCACATATATGGTTGATTGATGATATTATAGCCTTAGAATCATTCTGAATAGGTATGTACATAATCAGGATTAATTAGCATTCCTTGATTCATTGCTCCTGTATATAATCTTAGTCCATACAGTTGATGTAATATACAATTGATTAATACAATATTATAAGTTCTTTCAGAAATCTGAGATGTGGACCAAGTAAACGACATTGAATTTATCCTCACAATTTCTTGAGCAAGCCAACAAACAATGTCTCAAATACCTCCATCTCCGCCTTGGTCATAACCACGCCGATCTCCACTCCACCAGGACCATCCCTCCTGTCCAGCACGGAGATAGATCCGGCCCTGTCTATCGACGTGATCTCCACCTTGACGGGCTTCCCCCACCCGAAATCCAGTTTGTAGAACTCGAACCTCGGCGAAGCGGCCACCCCGATCACCCTCGCTTCCCTCTCCCTAGCTATCCCTCCCTCTCGGATGCTCCCCTTCACTGCTTCATAAACAGAGTAACTTTTGCTGCCAAGCCCTCGAATCCCCTCGCTGGCCCTCCTCGCAACATCCACCAAAACTTCCTCCGTGTCTCCCTCTTGTATCATCTTAATGTCCAGAAACGCGTTGACGCTGCCAACGCAGTTGCCTATATAAGTAGAGGGTACCGGTGGGTCCAGGCGAGCCCTCGCGTCGACAGCCAACACGAATCGCACCTTCCTCGGAGGAATCCTTCCCGGGTCCTTGGCTTTGGCAATGCAAGCCACAGTGTGAGAAAAAACGAGTACAAAGGTTGACAAGTGCACGGTTTTGTCGTCCAGTTTAGACAAAACCAATGCCCTTAGCTTTGTCACGTCTTCAGGGGAGACTTCGAAGGTTGCCCTAACTAGGTTTGAGTCTAAGTCAAGCGCTGGAAACAGCTTTAGGCTTCTAGTGGAAGAACCCATAGCAAAGGCGTTCAAGAACGCCGAGGCGAAGCCGTCGGGGTCCCGGATGACTGACCGGTCGTGGAGCGGGGTTAGTTCCGGAGGTAGAGATGGTTCCAAAGTAGGGGAGCCGGAGCGGAGTTGCTGGTTGATGTGGGCCCACGCCCTGCGGAACAATGTGAGGCTAGTCCCGTCAAGGACGCTGTGGTGGGCGGAGATGCCAATGGCTAAACCGTGGCCTGGGAATAATGTCACCTGCACAGATTATAAGGTTTTAGAGAGTTTCTGTCGTTAAAATTAGAAAATTTATACATTAGTATATAGTGGTCGTGAATGGAAGGAAGTTGTAATTATGTTTTAACTAAAAGAGCAACCTACCCAAAAAAATTAAATCAACGAGTATCAGAGTTAATCCAGGTTAAGAGACCCGCTCAATTCAGAAATAGAATATTCTATTATATCTAGTTGAAGTCGTAGAAACACAACCATGTTTGTTAGAGACTTTTCCACGATTATAGCGGCCAAACATTTTGTTTAGAGATAACAAAGTTTTAGATTGTCTATAATTCCGTAATTTAGGCTGAATTACTTTAATTTAAATATTAATGATAAAATTTCTTCAAAAGCTGGTACGATAATTAGTGCGAGACAATGAAAGAGTAATTGTAATATGTTATTAGTCATTCTAGTATATCTATTAATATTGGGCGACATAAAAAAAAAACATTAGAACAACCTAGTGTCACTAATGTGTGAAAAAATGGGTGACCATCAAATGATATGGTAATTGGTAAAAATATGTTATATTTAAAAGGCACTAAAGTGAACCAGTCATTTATGAATTATACAATAAGTCACCTGGAGAGATATAACGTCGGCTTCAGAGTCGGTCACCTGTAGCTCGGGTAGGTAGTTGCGTGACTCGGCCGCCTCGTATGGCTTCCTTCCAGCGAGGTGCACGAAGGATCCTGGGTCTACGGACTTGGCGACGGTCACCGAAACGGAGTCGTCCGGGAACTTGTAGAAGACGGAGGGCAACGTGTCGTGAGCGGGCCACATGAGGCGGCCGGCGAGAGGGAAGTAGCGGGTGAGGGTGATGGAGAGGGAGCGCTTGAGCTGGGGGACAATGACCGAGTTGAAGTGATCCAAATTCGAGTCGGGTAGGTGGTAGAAGAAGAGGCTCTCCACTGGGCGGAACTTGAGCCAATAGACGTCGAAGTAAGTGAGCGGGCTCGAGAACTCGGGCGGGTTGGAACTAGCTGGGCCGACCCGGCAGACATCGAGAATGGCCAGTGGTTTTCTAGGGGTTGACGATCCCATCAGAGGCTAGCTACCAAGGAAGTATATTCCTGCTTCTTTTGGGAGCGACGCCAGAGACGTAGTGATATGGCACAAGAAAAGAGTAAAGAGAAATGCAATAAAAAATACTCGTTAATGGCTAACCGTAACCTATCAAAAAGGGAAAGACCGACGAAAGTATCTAATGTAGAGACTCATCAAAAATAGGAAATATATATCAATTTTTGGTGCGTAGTATAGCAACTGATCTTACCTCTTTTTATAAGAATTCGGAGGTTCAAATTCCATTTTTTGCGAATAGGGAAAAAACTTGTTTGGGAACAACATAAATTCTAAAAGTCGTTTAAAATCCCGAAAGTTTAAGTTCAACAGACAAATTTTAAATTCAAAACAAATAAGAAATATATTTATTTATTCGCGAGTGTATTTAGTACAGGGTCGTACATATTGTGTAAATGTGTGGGTAATGAAACATTAAAGAAAGTATCAGTAGGTACACCTAAAAATTATGCTTTGATTAAATGTATTGATTTTTATTACTATGGTATAAATGGTTCTTAATAAATACACTTTTCAGAATGCGAAGTTTATGAATTCAAAAATTCGGAGTTACACTCTCATGAAGTTTCCAAAACAAGAGATCGTAATTGTGATAGGTTCGAGGATGGTTTTTTGCAAAGAAATAAGAAGTCGGAAAGAGAGTTTTAAAGTTAGTACATAATTCCATAACAAAACAAATGTTTATAAATATTTAAATCTTGAACCGGAAAATTGTAACTCTCTACAAAAAAAATCAGTATTCTGAAGAGTGACGACAACCTTTATCCAAAATGTGCTAATTTCAGAAATGATGTGAGAGACTTCGAATAAGCACCATCCTTTTAGAGTTTCAACTATTCCCTCTCTTTATTTTTTGTTTCTTTTCTTTTCATTCCTTCTTTCTTTTATATATATATATATATATATATATATATATATAATATTTTACTTGAAATTATCATTAGGTTCCCTTCCATAATAGATAATATCCAAATTGAGTTTAAGCAACATATTAATATTTCAAGCAAGCTTCAAATTAAATGATAGTGTAATTAAGCTAAATGAAAAAATAGATTAAGGACAAAGTGCTTCTTATATTTTTTTTTTATTATGTAAATACATTCAACATTACAAAGCGAAATAAATTATTTTGAACAATTTAGAATGAGGTACGTTAACATTTTATTTTTGCTATATCAACTCGTTTTTTTATGTGATATCAACATATTATCTATGTTATAATGGTTAACACATTTTTGGTTTTTTTTAATAATGACATTATTTTTTTGTGATATCGATCTGTGTAAATTTTTTAATTTAATTTCAATATTTTTTTTAAAAAAAGACATGTATATCTTTTACTCTACATTGTTAAAAACAAAAAATTCCATACCCAATTCAACCCTCCCATTCAAGAGAATCCAGAATGGTCGTTTCATAATGAGTTTTGATGAATCTTTTGCAATTGCCGACAAAATCTTTCTGCTTTTCAAAGTGCATCTTTATATCTCTCGCTTAAGCCAATCATTCAGCAATCGTGGCAGTTTACCTTATCCTTTTTCACAATGGCCTAGATGAATATTGGGCATTTCATAAAAAGAAAGGAATACTGGGCTTAATTGAGCCCAACTGATCATGGGCTGAAACCCAATGTAATATGACATTGAAGCCTCATACCGTTTACAATTGTTCCAAGCCGAGTAGGAATGATATGGTCTCGTTAGCCGTTCGGAGTGAGTGAAATACATGAAAAGGAATATACATATATGCATATATTACGGATTGAGGAAGAGAAAAAAGTCTAAAAGGTTTGGAAATTTGTAAAGATCAGTTAAATACCTTTTATCCCAATAAGACAAGAATAGTACGGACGCCATACTTATCTGTCTCGTATCCCAACAACGCAAGCTCAATAGTTACAGCCCAATTGTCCAACAAGTAGATATGGGTCTAACAAACTCGAAGCATTATTAATAATATTTAAATCACTCCGTGCTCTGAACTAATTCGTATTTACCAACATATAAAATTGGGTTAATTACCCTCAGTTCCCTGTACTATTGACGATTTTGTAATAGGGTCCCTGTGTAATTTGAATAAGATATAAGACCCTTGTTTTTTAATGAAATATTGATAGTCCCTAGCTGAACCCTCGCTGACATCATCATTTTTTCTCATAATTTTATATTGAATTGACCAAAATACCCCTGAAAATTAAAAACAAAAACTTTCTTCTTCTATCTCGGCCCCACCACCATCCTTCCCGCCTGGCCCCCAAACCCATTTCCTTCTATCTCGGCTTCAACTCGACGGCCATTTCCTTCAACCAATCGCCGAGATCCCAATTGGGGGACCAACAAGGACAAATAGGCCGACCCCGATCTCCTCCTTCCTCCTCGCCAACCGAAATCAACCGACAACCCAAAACACTGTTCTCCGCCGTTGGAGCTACACCGCAGCATCTACGTCGAAGCCCAAGGCCCGACGATGTCGTCGGTGAGTCCTAGACCTCCGCTCTCGTCCAACGATGGTGTTTCCTCGTAATCTGACTCAACCTGACAATCCAATCGCCAATCTCCACCGCTGCACGCCTCACGTCTTCTGATTAACCCGAACGACCACCTCCAAGGTTTCGTTCATCATCGGCGTTGCCAACATCTACATCAGCATCGGGCAATCGAGTTGGGGAAAGGAAGAACGATGGTTTCGGGGTTTGATTTTATTTCAAAATTGCATACGGCAATTCTGAAAAATCCAAAACCCAGTTTCAATCGGAAGAAGTAAACGAAACCAAGTTTCAACCTTTCGGTGATTTACGAGATACAGAAACTTAGTTTCAATCTTTTATTAATTGAAATTCCTTTTCAATTTAAGAATCTTGGCACCAGTGAATGGAGAACGTCAAGGAGGGCGTCGGTGGCAGGGGTTGGATTTCGAAGATGGAGGAGGATTCGAAGGAGGTAGAACAAGGGTAAGGCTAGGATTGTACTTGCACACGTTTGGGTTTGGGAGAGGGTGGAAGGTTGAAGAAAATATTTTTTTTTTATTTTCAGGGGTATTTTGGTCAATTCAATATAAAAAACAAAAAAAATATGATGTCAACGAGGGTTCACTCAGGGACCTAATATCAATATTTTATTAAAAAACACGGGTCTTATATCTTATTCAAATTACACAGGGACCCTATTACAAAATTGTCAATAGTACAAGGACCTGAGGGTAATTAACCCTATAAAATTTCGATTAATCATAAATTTTTTTTAATTCATATGTTCATGTTTGCGGTCTCATTTTTTAGGGATAATTGCCCTCGCCCCCTTGGAGTTTGCAGAAATTAGTGATTCATCCCTTCTATTTTTTTATAGGGTAAATAACCCTCAGGTCCCTGACTTATGACCATTTTTGTAGTAAGGTCCCTGGATAATTTGAATTAGATATAAGGTCCTTACTTTTTGAATTAATATTGGTCTCGGGTCCCTAATATTACTAAGGATGATGTCAGCAATTTTTTTATCACTAAAATGACTAAAATACCCCTAACTTTTTTTAGAAAAAACTATCTTCTTGGACCTTAGAACACCAACATCATCTTCTTCTTCATCTTCAACCAACACAAATAACATTATATCCAGAAAATTAAAAAAAAATCCACAACATTAAGCAAAAATTAACTCCTCGATTGTAAACCCTAATCAAAACCCTAATCAAAAACCTAATCGAAAATCGGAATTCCACCCTCATATTGTCACCCTAATCGAAACCCTAATCAAAAACCTAATCGAAAATCCGAATTCCACCCTCCTACCGTCGCCCTCTCCCCCTCCCCCTCCTTCGCCTCTCTCTCCCTTCTCCTCCTTTTTTCCTCTCCATTGACGTCTTCTGCTTCTCTCTCTCCCCTTAACCTCTCCCTCCGCCGGCTCCCCTGTATGAGTCCTTTTGGAAGGAGAATTTTCCTGGGCGGGAAACCCTAATTTCCCAATCCCTCCCATTCCTAATCTCCCGATGTAGTCCCGGTGGAGATGTCCTCGTAAAGTTGCTTCCAATTTTCCTCGATAGCCCCGACACAGTTGACCTGGTCACGCATAAGGAGGATGTAGATCATCTGGGTGTACGTACGTGCTCTAGTCGGAGTTCGGGTAGAGAAATGCTTCGTTTGGGCTCGTGTACGAGTTGAATGGGTCGTACGGCCTCGTCTTGAATTGCTCGCTCTTATAGTAGCTCGTCAGAACTGGGTGGGCCACCAGGCCTCTCAGTGTCGTTGTCTCCTTGATGAACAGGAAGTACATCCATTTCCCTTTATCCAAATCCGTCACGTCTGTTTGGATGATTTCCCCTGTTTATTTGAAGAGCGATAAAAGGAAGGAAATTTTTAGGGTTTATGTTAAGGTTGATTAGACAGCTGCTAAAGGAAGGGTTGGAGATGGTGAAGTCCCAAATTCCATTTGGGAGGAAGTCTAGGTTGGAGGCGTATGGAGAGGTTGAAGATTGAAGATGGTGTTTTTTATTTTTTTTGTCTAAGGGTATTTTAGTCATTTTAATGACAAAAAAGTCACTGACATCATCCTTAGTGATATTAGAGACCTGAGACCAATATTAATTCAAAAGTTAGGACTCTATATCTAATTCAAATTATCCAGGGACCCTACTACAAAAATGACCATAAGTCAGAGACCTGAGGGTAATTTACCCTTTTTTATATTATTATTTAGCCCCTCTAGTTTATGAAAAGGGTATTATTTAGCGCCTGTCATCGGAATCCGGCCATTTCTCCAGCGAAAATGGACCTAAGATTACTAAAATACCCTTTTTATTTAAAAAGTAAAAAAATAAATTGAAATACAATCGTAATTCTTATTGAGCTAAAATTTTTCATGAAGCATCCTAAAAATACACATGATTTACATAAAATATTTCAGAAATTTTGGAGGCACAAAAGTATTTTGTTTATTTTCCAACGTGTCAAAATTTTGTAAACTCATATAAAATAGAAACTTTGTCTAATTGGGCTAAAACGTGTCCCATGTGTTCTTAAGTATATTTAGTGAATTTAGGACCTAAAACTTGTTCTATATGTCCTTAAGCATCTTTACTAAAAGACTCCATCTTTAGTAAAAAAAATAAATTAAAACTCTATATTTTTGGTATCTCCAGAATTTTTCAAAATTGGCTTGTGAGAATCCAGACTTTTTGATTCCTAAATTTATTAAAGATGCTTAAAGACACATAGGACAAGTTTCACCCTAATTAGACAAATTTCATATTTTATATGATTTTACAAAATATTGGTTCGTTAAAAAATAAAAATAATACGTTTGTGCCTCCAAAATTTCTGAAATATTTTACGTAGATCATATTTATTTTAGGATGCTTCATCAAAAATTTCAGCTCAATACAAATTATGATTGTGTTTCAATTTATGTTTTTACTTTTTGAAGGAAAAGGGTATTTTAGTAATCTTATGTCTATTTTCGCCGGAGAAATGGCCGGATTTCGGTGACAGGGACTAAATAATACCCTTTTCAAAAACTAGAGGGGCTAAATAATAAAAAAAAAAATAAAAGAGCTGAATCACTAATTTTCGCAAACTCCAGGGGACGAGGGCAATTATCCCCATTTTCTAAGGATAATTCTCCTCAGGCCCCTCGGGTTTGCAGAAATTAGTGATTCAGTCCCTCTAATTTTTTTTATTATTTAACTCCTCTAGTTTGTGAAAATGGTATTATTTATCCCCTGTCATCGGAATCTGACCATTTCCCCAGCAAAAATGGACCTAAGATTACTAAAATACCCTTTTTATTTAAAAAGTAAAACAATTAATTGAAATACAATCGTAATTCGTATTGAGCTAAAATTTTTCATGAAGCGTCCTAAAAATACACATGATTTACGTAAAATATTTCAGAAATTTTGGAGGCACAAAAGTATTTTGTTTATTTTCCAACGTGCCAATATTTTGTAAAATCATATAAAATAGAAAATTTGTCTAATTAGGCTGAAATGTGTCCCATGTGTTCTTAAGCATATTTAGTGAATTTAAGACCTAAAACTTGTTCTATGTGTCCTTAAGCATCTTTACTAAAGACTCCATCTTTAGTAAAAATAAATAAATTAAAATTCTATATTTTTTGTATCTCCAGAATTTTTCAAAATTGGCTTGTCAGAATCCAGACTTTTTGATTCCTAAATTCATTAAAGATGCTTAAAGACACATGGGACAAGTTTCAGCCTAATTAGACAAATTTTCTATTTTATATGATTTTACAAAATATTGGCACGTTAAAAAATAAAAAAATACTTTTGTGCCTCCAAACTTTCTAAAATATTTTACGTAAATCATGTATATTTTTAGAATGCTTTATGAAAAATTTCAATTCAATACGAATTACGATTGTATTTCAATTTATTTTTTTACTTTTTAAAGGAAAAAGATATTTTAGTAATTTTAGGTCCATTTTCGCCGGAGAAAAGAGCTGATTCCGGCAATAGGGGTTAAATAATACCCTTTTCACAAACTAGAGGGGCTAAATAATAAAAAAAAATTCGAGAGACTGAATCACTAATTTCCGCAAACCCAAGGGGCCTGAGGGAAATTATCCCCATTTTCTACGATATCCAAAGCAAGGCCTCCACGTCAGCACCGCTGCACACTAAATTTCCCCCGCTGACCAAATAGCGCACAAGTGGGATCCAAATAAAAGGTTCCTGAAACTGGGCGAACTATTAAAAGGGAGAACAGAAAAAGACAAAACTAGCAAAAGCCTCTGCTCTGTGTCTTGTCAGTTGTCTCTTTAAATCGGGCGTTGACAATTTAATTTGAATTAATCAGGCTAAACCCAGAAGAATCTTCCCAAACCCTCATTGGTCAAAGGCCTCACTCTTCCTCCTCTTCCTTGTATCACTCTCTCCTCGGGTAAAGTTGCCACCTTTATTCTGTTACTGCCATTTCCCTCTTCACTGGGTCCATATTGCAATGCGTCGTCAACTTTTATGGTGTTTGTACTTTGATCTCTCTTCTTTTTGGGTAAAAATTCTCTGACTTGGGTCGCCTTCTTTTGATCCGAATTGATCTCTTTCTTGTTTGTGTCGTGTCTTCTTCTATTGGCCACCCTCTCTTAGATCTGTGTGTGTCACCAAATGCTTCAAGTGAGAAAAAAAGAGAAGATTTTTGGGTTATCTTAGTTCTGAAACTTTGTCTGATTGCACGTTTTGCCTATTTCTGGTGGTTGATCTCTTCTGTGGTTTGCTTCTTGGGAGTCTTGTTCTTGTGCTGAGTTACGGTTGCCTTTTTCTTTCTGTTTAATTGCAATGTAGATCAGTGGTTTCGTCTTTTCGCACTGGAGAGAGCAGAATTCTTTGGCGGCGTTGACTTGGGATGATCGGAAAGAGTGAATTTGGGTTCGTTATGAGTTGTAATATCTTCTGACCGACTGGAATTCGCAGTGCTGGTCGTGGTGCTTCGAGATGATTCCGAAAAAGAGTGCGGGGCGAGTTTCGCCTGTTCTGTTGGTGCTTCTTGCCCTAGGATCTTGCTTTGCGACTTATAACTTGCTTACATTGTTAGTGCACTATAGAAACCCCAGTTCGAGCAAAGTATCAGAGTTTGTGGATCCCATTACTGGGATGCCCAAGGATGTTAGAAAATCGGAGGAGAAAGGTGGGAGATACCATGTTGCCCTTACAGCAACCGATGCTCCTTATAGCCAGTGGCAATGTCGCATTATGTATTATTGGTATAAGCAGGTAAAAGACATGCCCGGATCAGACATGGGGAAGTTCACTCGAATCTTACATTCTGGAAAAGCTGACAACTTGATGGATGAGATACCGACATTTGTCGTGGACCCTCTTCCTGAAGGTCTTGATCGGGTGAGAAAGCCGATACTGGTTGCTGTGTAGACTTCCATTTCTTGGCAGAACATTTCCCGGCTCAACAGTTAGTTCGTAGTTTAATACTCAAAACCGTGGTACGTTTTCTTCATGCAGTTGCTTCTTCTTCTTTTTTTTCAGGGTTATATTGTGCTGAATAGACCATGGGCCTTTGTGCAGTGGCTAGAAAAGGCACCGATAGAGGAAGAGTGAGTATCAGGATCGTGTTACTTCCTATATTGGTTTTTCTTCTAATCTGTGTGAAATATATGACCAATCATCAACAATGCAGGTTTGTTCTAATGGCAGAGCCTGACCATGTATTTGTCCGTCCTTTGCCAAACTTGGCTCACGGGGATCATCCAGCCGGTTTTCCATTTTTCTATATAAAACCTTCTGAACATGAAAGTATCATCAGAAAGTATTATCCAGCGGATAATGGTCCAGTCACGGACATTGATCCAATTGGCAACTCTCCTGTTATAATAAAGAAGGTATCTAGTGTTTAGACCATCCAACCGTCGTAGAAATTATGCATCTTTCTGGTCATGTCAACAAGACATCCTTTCTTATTAGTGAATATAAGTTCTAGTGCTTTCGAAAACTTGATCAACTATTGAACTTGGATAATATGATTTCAGTCTATGCTTGAGGAAATTTCACCAACTTGGGTTAATGTCTCGTTGAGAATGAAGGATGATCCAGAGACTGATAAAGCATTTGGTTGGGTTCTCGAAATGTGAGTAGTTATATTGGTATGGCTTTGGTTTATTTCAACTGATATACATTGCTGAAATACTTCTGGTACTGCATAATATTTGTTCGTTAAGGTATGCGTATGCTGTGGCATCTGCTTTACATGGTGTGCGCCATATACTTCGGAAAGACTTCATGATTCAGCCACCGTGGGACTTGGAGATCGGGAAGACTTTTATCATTCACTACACTTATGGATGCGACTATAACTTAAAGGTGAATGGATCGGACTGGTACTTAGCTGCAATGGGATGAATTTGCTCATTTGTTCGTTATGGATGGTTTTGTATTTGTTTTGGTCACATCCAGGGGGAATTGACATATGGCAAAATTGGAGAATGGCGGTTTGACAAGAGAACATATCTGACTGGCCCTCCTCCAAGGAATCTGTCCTTACCTCCGCCTGGAGTTCCTGAAAGTGTGGTAAGTCTTACCTGTTTCAATTATAATCTGGCAGACAGCTAACGACATAATATAACCTAGAATAAGCCCGAGTTCAGATGATGTTGAAGCCTCTGCTTCTCGGTGGCGCAGTTGTATTTTGGTTTTTAACTAATGATTGCCAGGATGCTGATTTATTTTATAGCTAACACTTAATGGCATCTTAGTTGATTAAGCGATTAGTTTCCAAAATGCAACTTTTGGAGGATTGTTAGCAGGTTACTTGGCCATTTATCCGCACGTTTTCTTCTTGAGTTTGGTTGAACACTTGTCATCAAATAACCCATCAACAGTCATCGTAAACAAAATTCAACTATACATTTGGTATACAAAGTCATGATGTGTAATTGTGCAGGGAAGATGAATGTTAAGCTCATCGATATATAAGATGAATGTCTAAGCTCACATATACCACCTTGGTGTATCTGTGAACTGTATGCTTTCTCTCTCTCTAACTGATAAATATGCCGCAGGTAAGACTTGTAACGATGGTGAATGAGGCGACTGCCAACATACCCAATTGGACTCAAGTAAATGGTAGCTAATACAAGGATATGAATTGGTAGTTCGTGTCCAATTTTTGTGCAAGTATGAATCGCGTCTTCGAGGAAGATTGGTTCACACATTTTTACAGGATAACAAGACAGTGGTGTAGATAGGGAGATATAGGAATTTCTTGATGACTCAGCAAAGAGATGATCCATTAGTCAATTTGTGGTAGGCTCGTCCCTTTTCTATTTTACACATCTCTGTTACAGCTTGAACTAATACTTCATCTCAATGGTTGAACATCTTGGACCTTTCAAGTAATGCATCTCTGTTACTTATATCTTAGTTTTCGACGTACGTTTTATCGTCGAACTTGCCATGTTTTTCCCGGATATGCTTTGAGGTGTGTTACTACGGATAAAGAGCATTTATTGTATGCTTTGATCATGCATTTATAAGCTTGATTAAACCACATATTTTCAACACCACCAGTTACTGAATAACACATATAGGTTGTATACTTTCTCTTTCTATGACTGAAACTGTCCATGTATCTATCTGTACTTGCATGACATACATCCCTTTACGGGTTGCTCTTGGTGCTCGGGATGGATGCCGATGATGATCTTGTCGTAAGGGAAGGCCTCATCTGCACTATTTGGTCCCCGTCAACCCCCATTTTCTGGGCGTAAGTTCCCGCCTGGAGGAACCGTTTCACAGCGTCTTCCATGTACTCATTCCCTTCCTTGACAGTCATGTCCTTGCCTATCTTCTCGGGGTAACTCGTTAAGATGTTGTCTCCCTTGAGGACCGCGGCTAGCTGCACTAGTTCCTGCTGGAATTCGCTGAGCTTCGCGTCCTCATTGGGCTCGGTAGTCCTGATCCTCGTCGGAGTCGGAAGTTGTTCTGTTATGGAATCACAGGCAAAAAGAGCAATTGTTAGCCATGCCATGAACGCAGTAAACAAGACATCAAATTTTGCAAGAACAAACCTGGGCAATCAGTTCTGGGCTGGGTTCTGGACTGGACCACGCCTTCAAAAGTTCCGGCCCATTGGTCCCTTTGAGTGAGGAAATTGGGCAGATTGTAAAGCTTCTTCACGGTGGCCGGAATGGACGAATGCTCGTACTCCGATGTGGGGAACGGCGACCCATTGGGCCCGTGGATCACTGCACAGGAAGGGACCATTACATTATTTATTAGTTTTTCATTTTCGGACTTTTATTAGTGTCCGAATTCATAATTCAGATAATTTAAAGTGAAATTATGAATTCGGACGTTCATAAATTCATAATTCAAATTAAATTATCTGAATTAAGAATGCGGACGCAATTCATAATTTGAATCATTCGAAAAAAAAAGATAATTTGAATTTGAGTCCAAACGATAAGCCCGGATGTAAAATTGGAAGATCAAACTCCACTAATTTGCTTGTCATCAACTAAGTTTCTTATAAAAAAAACAAAATTTTCATATTTAATATTAACAAGTCAAATGAAGTGCCAAAATGCAGGTTGCTTAGTTAATGACTTGCCGTAAAGGTAAAGTACGGGGAAGATTGGTAACAAGTTTGGCAGCATCCAATTTGTCTCATATTTGTTTTAGAATATTAGGCTGCAAACACACTAGCTGCACCAGGATTACGGAAAATTAACTCTTATAACGACTCGATTGTGTGGAAATTTTTTTTTTTTGATAAGTTATCTAACCTAAACTTTCCTCACACGTTCCACTGGTAAACCAAAATGTGGATTTCACAATTTTTCCACCCAAATTTGCATAGTTTTAAAAAATATTCGGAGATTGACCTGAAATTTCTCCGTCGAACCAACCAACCCACCTCTCGTCTCTTTCCTCTAGTGTCATCTCAACTTTTGTGTCACTCAAAATCAATTAGCAGAAAGAGAAAAAAAAACTAAAAAACCTTGCTAACCGGAAATTTCCAGGAAGAAATTTTGTTCTGATCGTATGATCCGAACAAATTTTAGACGATTAATAAGATGAACAAGTTTATGCCCCAATACAATAGGTTTTTCACTCCAATTCGTAATCTGACCGATCTAATTATTTATTATCTGACCAGTTTAGACAACATTTTTTAAAACTATGTAAGCTTATACTTTCTCTCCTACCAAACAAGGGATTATGTGCCATTTTTTCCCATCACTGTGTCCAACAAGTAATGGGGCTGGTTTCAGTTTGGAATAAGGAAATGGGTTTTTATTGACTAATTATACCGTTCGTACCCACTAAAAAGATTGTTGTTGGACCTAGATTATAATCAAACTTAAACTACTTGAGAAATGAATTGTTCTCTAGGTAGATCACACAAAATCTTTCGAAACTACTTGCAGTAAGTTCTAACTATTAAGTATACAACGTTCAATAGGTCACATTTTCTATAAGTGTTCAACCCATATAATTAATATAATAATTTTTAAGTCACTATTTTGAAAAGATACGAACATTTTAACATACTAGACGACTTACATTCAATGGATCTACTTGCAATATGAGCTAATTAATCACGTCAAGTTAACGTTGCTAACATGTCACATCCAACCAATTTTTTTTATGTAATTCCCAAAATTCAAACGATCCAATGCAATTTTTCTATTGAGATTGACAGAGAAACGAGTCAAAGCAAGTAAAAAAAATTATGATGAAAAAGACAGGATACTTACCGGTGCCCTTCTCAATCCAGGGGGAGATTAAAATGGTAGGAACCCTGACGCCCAATCGATTGAACGTGAAGTTGAAGGGCTCCGGACCCACAATCCCATCGGGGCTGGGGACCCCAGTCACCGGTGTAGGGACATGGTCGTAGAATCCACCGTGTTCATCATACGTTATCACCAGAAGAGTCTCGTTCCACTGTGGGCTTGCCCTTAGCGTCTCGTATACCTGCCAACCCGGTTAAGTCGGTTCAATGCGATAATTAAAAGAATCCAACTCATAAGAAAGATTATAGAAGAATGTTAAATCGGCGCAACATTATAGAAGAAGGCACAACAACGCTTAGGAGATTTATTGTAATATCTCGTGATTTGATTGGCTGACACCACAAACCAACACGAGTGTTTTTCATCGTGCTTCGCCATCACACGTAGCACATGGGAAACTTTCCAGACTCATTATGATCCTACTCCCGGCCATATTTGTGTCAGAAAAAAATGTACACCTTATTGATATGGATATTTTAATCAAATCATTTAAACATTTCAAACATTACAATTATATACATGGTATCAAAAGTTTGTGACCTAGTGATTTAAGGAGTTATAAAATTCAAGGAGTTCCAAGGTCCAACTATTGGCAAAGGTGTAAAATTTTACTTATAAAAAAAGAGATTTGTGCATATTCGAAATATTCTTTTGATGAATAATAAAAATTTTACGTATACAAAAC
>SOPF01014903.1:0-13998 GCA_012979155.1 Hypericum perforatum | reverse complement strand
TTTTGGAAATCATGAGTCTTTGGACTATGAAAATGTGATATGAGATTGCGAATTTGTGTATGGTATATGTGTGTCTATTTGTGAGATGGCAGACGATGAGGTCTACCCGTGACCAACCGGGGATGTTGGCACATGTGCACATATTTTAGGGATACATTGGATTTGTTACGATTATGATATGGCCGGCAGAGTTTGATTATGAAAGCGCTATAAGATATGGTATCCCTGTGTTGTGAGAAGGAGTGACACATTCTAGACCTATCCGAAGTCCATCCATGTTTTGGCGTTCGCGATAGCTATTCGGATCGAAACGTGTCTATGTGAATATGATATAGCATTCGCGATACCTATTCGGATCGGAATGTGCCTATGTGTATGATTATGAATTCGTCTTTATTTACGATTGAATTACTTGTGATGTGCTAAATGTTAATTTGGAACATTTGTCTATGCATGAATTTGTGTCAATGTATGTGGTTGGTTATTTAATTATAGGTTAGTTTTAATATCCTCTACTAAGTACTTCCAAGTACTTACCCCTTCCTCCACAGGTGACGAAGTATGAGGTCGCTTGATGTCTGAAGAGTTGTTTGTTCAATCTTGAGAAACCATTGTCTTCTTCGGGTTTCTTGAAGTCTTCAGATGATATTACTCTATGATCTTAGATGTGTCGCTCCGTTATACATTTGTAGGACCTTATGTATGGATTTTAGTACCTTGAATAAGAATATTGTAATGTATATATAATATATATCAAATACGCTTCCGCATTTGAGTTATGCTTCTGCGATACGATATGTATGTATGTATGAGGCTGGTTGGACCACGGCTCTTCAGTTTGGAGAGCGTGGTCCAGCGCCATGTCGGCAGCCCAGATTTGGGTCGTGACAGAGTTTGTATCAGAGCTCTAGGTTAACAGAGCTATAAGGTTATCTAAGCTTTGCATGATCAAAGCTATAAGTTTATGAGAGCTATAGGTTTTCAGAGCTCTAAATCTGACAAACTTAAGTTGAGTTTGAATTATGTGTTATGTATAATGGAGCATAGGATTTGTCATGTCTTTGTTCTCTTCTATGTGTCAGTTCTTTAGTGTGCCTAAGTTTGATCTATTAATATAGGAAAAGGTGATAGTTATCCATATGACTCTGAGATGGCTAGGAGAAATCGATTTTGAATTGTTTAAAGGTTATTGAGCTACACAGTCGAATATGGGGAAGAAGAATGAGTTAGAAATATTATGAGAATCATCTCGAAAGTTGGATTTGCTGGTTGAGTTCAGAGTTGAGCAAGCTCAAAGAGAAAAGCTTGGTAAGATGATTCTTGAGGATTTCAGGTAAATTTTGAGACTCAGAGATATTGGAATATATAAAGGAGTTGAGTTTAAGTGATGTATGGATTGCATTGGATGTGTTTAACCTATTTCTGAAAGATAAATTACGACTGAACTTGGCACGTGCTTCGCTGAGGTTCGGTTGGCAAAACAGAATTATTGTGTATACTTGTGAACATGAGTGACTTGTATATAGGGTATATACATGTGGAATATTTGGTAATAAACCATGTGTTTAAAGGATTTGAGTTAATTGGTTACTTTTGGATGATTTGATGTTAAAGTGGGTATGGACTTGTTATCATGCCATCATGTTACGGTGGATTATTTTAAATAAGATGGTGAAGTTTAAGTCTGAGGACAAGTCAGAATTTATATATTAGGGTAATGATTCCACCAAGACTTACCTTATGTTTGAAGGTTTTTAGATTGTTAAAGAGACTGAGATGGATAAGAAACATATTTGATTGCGATATGACCATTTGGTATGGTATCTGCTGAGTTAAGAAAGTTGAAGATTGAATTGCAGAATTTGTTAGATAAGGAAAATATTTGGTCTAGTATTGCATTGTGGAGTACTCTAATGATATTGTTCGGAAGAAGGTTGAGAGGTTGGAATCATATATTAATTATCGATAATTCATTGAGTTAACAATCTGCAACTAGTATCCTAATCTGTGTATCGATGATTTATTTGATCAGTTGCGTGATGCTAAGTGGTTTTCAAGATTGAGGTGAGATCAGGGTACCAGTAGTTAAAGAATAGAAAGAAAGATGTGTGGTTGAGACAGCTTTCTGAACTCGGCATGGATATTGTGAATTTTTGGTTAAGCTATTTGGTCTTATAAATACTTCAGATTTCTTTCTGGGCTTGATGAAGTGAGTGTTTAAGCCTTTTTGGATCAGTTATAGTAGTCTTTATCGACGATATATTAGTTTACTCACGGACTGAGGAAGAACATGAAAGATATCCTTGATTGGTCTAAAGACATTATCAGATAATCAGTTATATGACAAACTTCTAAGTGTGAATTTTTGGTCACAAGGTGTGGCATTCATAGGATGAGTTATTTCTAAGGATGGATTATTGGTTGGTACAAAGAGGATTGCAGATATGGTTAATTGGTTAACTTCTACAAATATTATGGAGGTATGAAGTTTCTTGGTTCAATTAGATATTACAGACATTTTGTAAAAAAGATATTCTAGTTTGGTCGTTCTATTGACATGATTGACTCAGAAGAATGTGAAGTACAAATGGATAGAAAATTGTGAGAGAAGTTTACAAGAGTTAAGTACTTTCTCACTAATGCACCAAATTTGGCTTCATTGGTTGCAAATAGAAAATATTCAGTATATTGAGATGCTTCTAGATTTGGTCTGGGATGAATACTGATGAAAGATTGGAATTTAATTGTGTATGCCCCTAGACAGTTGAAGAAGTATGAGCAACGAGATCTAAATATGAGACAGAAGAGATGGATGGAATTTTGAATGATTGGGAATGGATACAGTAATGGTTATCTTATTTGGGGTTGCTTAATGAGGTTAAGTTCTGTTCAGGTGGATTATACCATATATCTGAATTCTATTGTCTTTGCTATGTATTCTACTCGGGGTTGACATTATGGCAGATGCTTTCAGTGGTAAGTCTGATATGTCAGTGGTCTTTGCATCTTTGATTTCAAACATATGTCAGTGAGATAGTCAACCAAGAGTTAGAGTTGACAACAGGGTTGATAAAAATGAGTCAGAATTGATAGGTGAGTTACATATGCAACCCAACTATGATAAGTTATAGAATTCGGAGGGATGATTCTGAGTTGATGAAATGGTCGGAAAAGTTAAAGAAGATGAATTACCTAAATTCTATCTCAGTTTAAAGGATGTTTATACTATGGTATTTGGATGATCGTATTTGATGTGGAAAATGTACGAAGAGATAGTATGGGCTTTCTTCATATCATCTAGGATAGTATGAATTACAAGAGTTTGTCTACGGTATGTATCTGGGATCTATGAAAATGCATCATAATATGAGGGGTAGTTATTGATGTAATGATATGAATAAAGATATCAGGGATTTTGTTGCAACCGTTGGATATTCTAGAATGGAAATAAGAATGGTTTTCGATGGATCTATTGGTAGGCTTTCTGATTTGATTCAGTTTGGATTATCTTGTATGGGATATCAAAGTCTGCATATTTCTATCGATTCAGAGTTCGTATGATGCTACTAAGTCTGCTCAGTTATTCTTTGATTATAAGGGTTGTCTATATGAAATTCTCATCTTTGTCGTCTCCAAATTGAGGGATATATTTTTACATCTCAGATTTGGAATAAATTTGAAGATGCCATAGGTATTCATTTAGATTTTGGTCATAGTATTTCATCTTCAGATAATTAGAGAGTCAGAGCGATTCAATTCTGGAGGATATGATGCTATCATGTATGATTGATTTTGTTAGTAGTTGGGAATCTTAATTGTCTTTGATGGAATTCTCATATATAACAGTTATCAGAGTAGTCAGATGGTATTGTATGAGTTGCGGTATGGCCAGAAATTTGGATCATTGGTATATTGGGAGAAATGTTGTTGGGAAATGGTATGAGAATGTGGAACTCTTAGATGATCATGGTTGAGAAGACAATTGATTCAGAAAATAGCTTTGAAAGCTCAGAGTAGATGGATTTCATAATCGGATAAAAGAAGAAAGGACATTGGATTTGAATTGAGGTTCAAGTATGTTTCTTATGTATCTTCGATAGAAGGTGTTACGAGATTTGGAAAGAGGATAAGCTAAGTTTAAGATATTTGGAATATGAGTTTTCTAAGCACAGAAGTAGAAAGTTTCCGATGGTCAAGTTGTGTGGGCTAAACACTCATTTACAAGGTACTTGATTAGCTCCTAAGGAGGGGAGACCATTATACCCTCATCCGTTTGTGTTACAAGTATGTTAGTTTGTTTGTTTGACAAGTAGGTCGGTTTGCATTAAGCAAATTCAGGGACCGAATTTTATAAGGGGGGAGACTGTTACGACCCTCGTTAAATTTGTCTTGGTCGTGACTGCTAGGTCCGACCATTGGTTATTTTGCGTTGAACGGTTCTCGAACTGTGTGGCTTAACTCGTCGACCGTTGGAGGATTAGGTATAACTTTGTCGTATGAACTCCGATTTAGATGATTCTAAGTTGAGTAGGTTCGTAACACGTTAGTCTACGACTGTCGTGTTTTGAGTTTTATGATTTGGAATCTTCGTCTTTGAGTTACGAGCTAGTTTTGGTGGGGTTCACGAATGGTAGGCTTAGTTCGTCGCATTTTGGTAGAAAAATCATAACTTCCTCATACGAACTCTGAATTGAGTGATTCCAAAACGAGAAGATCCGTAAGACATAGGGCTACAACGTTTCTGATTTGCGTTTTGCGGAATTCGGATTATAGAGAGGGGGTACAGAACGTTTACCCAGCGGACGCTGGGAAGCCAGCGGATGCTGGGCCACCCGAGAATGCCTTGTTTCGAGCAGAGAAGAGACTCAGCGGATGCTGGGAAGCCGGCGGATGCTGAAACACCCAGGAAATGTCAGTTTTCTGGACCTTCTGCCCCTTCCAACTTGGTGAAACCTTATAAAACCTCCTTCCAAATATAGAAAGTTTCATCCATTCACTTTCCACAAAATATCTAGCCTTTAGGAGAGAAGGAGAAAAAGGAAGGAAAAACCTTGGTTTTGGAGATTGGTAAGTGATTTTTGGATTAAGGTTTATTAGAATTAAATGTAGATCTAAAGCTTACCTTGGAGTGGATATAAGCTTGAGTTAATTGAGCAACTTTTATGATTTTGAATGATTTGGAGTTTGAGAGTTTTGATGGTTGAAATGGATGATATAATAGTTATAGGTGTTGATCTATGTTGAAGTTGTGATTAGAGAACTATTATGTATATTTTTGAAAATCTTAAGATAAAACCTTAATGAAGAGCATATGAGGATATTGAGGTTTGGTTGATGATTTGAGGAGGGTTGATGTTGATTTAGACTTTAGTGATAAGATTAGAGGACTTTTATATATTTTTGGAGACTTTGTGTGAGGGTTTGATATTAAGGACTTAAGTATGATTTTCATCATTTTCCTTGTGTTGAGAGGATGATGTTTGATAGAAGGTTATTCTTATTGTTTAGTTGATCACACCTTGGAAATCAAACACCGTAAATCGTGAAGTGACGTATGGATCTCTTTTGGAGCATTGGACAATTTGGTTAAGGTCGGGAGATATTATCCCTAACCTCTGTTTTGGCTAACATTGTTTGTTATAAACTTGTGTTGTTGGTTGATATGATGATTATGTGGTTATATGATAAAGTGTGAATGTGAGTCTTTTATTTGTGTGTGATTTGGTGATTTTGGTTTATGCATGGTTTTGGAAATCATGAGTCTTTGGACTATGAAAATGTGATATGAGATTACGAATTTGTGTATGGTATATGTGTGTCTATTTGTGAGATGGCAGACGATAAGGTCTACCCGTGACCAACCGGGGATGTTGGCACATGTGCACATATTTTAGGGATACATTGGATTTGTTACGATTATGATATGGCCGGCAGAGTTTGATTATGAAAGCGCTATAAGATATGGTATCCCTGTGTTGTGAGAAGGAGTGACACATTCTAGACCTATCCGAAGTCCATCCATGTTTTGGCATTCGCGATACCTATTCGGATCGAAACGTGTCTATGTGAATATGATATAGCATTCGCGATACCTATTCGGATCGGAATGTGCCTATGTGTATGATTATGAATTCGTCTTTATTTACAATTGAATTACTTGTGATGTGCTAAATGTTAATTTGGAACATTTATCTATGCATGAATTTGTGTCAATGTATGTGGTTGGTTAGTTAATTATAGGTTAGTTTTAATATCCTCTACTAAGTACTTCCAAGTACTTACCCCCTCCTCCACAGGTGACGAAGTATGAGGTCGCTTGATGTCTGAAGAGTTGTTTGTTCAATCTTGAGAAACCATTGTCTTCTTCGGGTTTCTTGAAGTCTTCAAATGATATTACTCTATGATCTTAGATGTGTCACTCCGTTATACATTTGTAGGACCTTATGTATGGATTTTAGTACCTTGAATAAGAATATTGTAATGTATATATAATATATATGAAATACGCTTCCGCATTTGAGTTACGCTTCCGCGATACGATATGTATGTATGTATGAGGCTGGTTGGACCACGGCTCTTCGGTTTGGAGAGCGTGGCCCAGCGCCATGTCGGCTGCCCGGATTTGGGTCGTGACACCTTTGGTGCAGGCTTTACACAGGCAGGAACAGGACAGAAGCGACCTTGCCTTGTTGGTCATGGATTGCAAAGTGGCGGCTCAAGGTCTTGATGGGTTTCGTTTGGCTTCCTGCGTCACGGTGGTAATAGAGCCGCTCACGAATTGACGAAACTACAGTTAGAGAATGAGGTGAGCTTCCAGTTTTTCTCTTTTCCTCCGCAGGAGCTGACAGGAATTATTGAGGAAGAACGACTTTCACACACTTGAAGTATGCTTGTCTTCAGCTATGGGATGGTTGTGGGTTTCGGGTGGTTCCTTGTATTTTTTCCTGCTTATGTCTTTCTTTCCACGGATTACTTTGCTTGGGTTCAACATATGACGCCTATCTCTGCAGTGCTATCGCTAGAGCAGTTTATCTGCGTTGTGCTCTTTTCTTATTCCGGTTTTTTCCTGTGGGGGCAAGTTTTTCGGATAGGTTTTTAATGAGGCCGGCGGCTGCAACTTCGTTTTTTTACGAAGGAGATGTCATATGTTGTAGGTAGTATTATGGTGCGGCTTTAGGTGACCTTTTGCTACTCAGTTTCGGTATGTATGTGGCTTATTTGCTACTCTGGATGTATTTCCTACCTTTTGATTAATGAAATCCTTTACCCCTCAAAAAACTGATTGCCACGAAACTCAAAATCATCAGCCATGCAGAATCAATTGACAATTCTACCGTACTTAATGGTAAATAAACTTTGTTAATCCTGCAAAAATAAAAAAGCAAATCTTGATTAGCATTTAAAAATTTTAGAAAATTTATTTTCCGAACTTGTAAAACAAACTCTAATACATACTTGTCTGTTTCGATATCAAAAATTTGATTAATGCCACTTATAAAGAAATTCGTACACGCTACACAGGCAAGAAAAACTGTATCTTGATATTAACAAAAAGAAAAAACTGTATCTTGATGAAGATGGGCAAACTTGACATGACCTTAAATAAATGTGGGTTCTCCATCAGTCTTCTTGTCAATACTATTCTGGCAAAATACAAGAAATAAAATGGTCGGAAACTTCGCATGCAACCAAAATCATCTTAACGATTGTGAAATTTATAAACAAAATTAAATCTCGTCTAGATTTGTAAAAGTCGGATGAGATCAAAGTATAACAATTATGAAAATCGAATTGACGAGGCAATTATGGCGAATGGACCCAAAAATCTGAATAACATATGGTTCTTTTTGGTTTCTGGTTTGATTGTTCCTGTTTCTTCTTGATCCTGTGCTTGTGCCTACTCAAAAGTAAATCACTATTAATCATTGAAACAACAATTTTAGCGTAAGAAAAATAAAAAATTTTGAAATTTGCATGGGGACAAACGACTTTTCTCAATTTACTATTGTTACGTGTGCAAAACTAAATATCGCGTATAAAAAAGTCGAAAGAATATGTATATATAAAAATATGCATGCATGCCTGAACCGGAACTGCCTTGAGCAAATGGATTCCATTTGTTAGTAGCTTGGGGCAAGTAGTAAGCGATTTGGAGTTTCCGATTTTCCGTCTTCAGCAAATAGAAGTCTTCCTGAAGACGGAAAATCGGAAACTCCAAATCGCTTACCATTTGTACCACGCGAAGTATATGCAACTATTTGGGGTGATCTTACACCTGAAAGTGTGAAAGCAGAACTGGAAACGTCCATATTAGTTGGATTTGGAGAAGTTTTTGGGTTCTGTGTGGTTTAGGATCCAACTGCGTTTGTAGTATTATCAGTATGGTTGGTATTATATAGGCAGGATTAGGAGCACTAAAACGAGTTTTCAGATTGGGGTTGTGGTGAAGTGTTGGCTGTAGTCATTTAAAATTCATATTCAGTGGTGACTAGTATTAGTCTTCATGGTGGGGACTAAATAGTAGTATTTTTATCATAAGAGTATAATTTGTATACTAGTAACTAATTACAATCTTAAAAATAAGAAAATATAGGTATGAAAAGTATAAAAGGGAAAATTAGTCATTTAAAATATTGCTAATCTCTAAAATTATGCTAAAAATTAATAACTATCAAAACAATCAATGTTAAATCTCTGACCATGGTAAGTAGTCGGCATCCCTTATTTTTTTTATTGTACGCTTCTTATTTAATTACCATAGTAAAATCATCGGAGGTCAGCTCACGGTTGAGAATTTCAAGTGTTCCCACCATTCTTGGTCTTTCATCTCTGTAATTGTCTTTCTATAATATTACAAAACGACAATATATATGTATAGTTAAAAAGCCACAATCACAATAGACAAACTTAATATAATAAATTTGCAATGACACAAATATTGAATAACTGTGATACCAATATTGGGTAATTATGCTACCAATATTAGAAAATTGTGGTACAAATATTGGATAACAGTGGTACTAATATTGTCTAACAGTGGTACCAATATTACATAAACATGGTACCAATATTACTACGACAATCGAATCTCCATGTGCTCCATCGTCTGCTTCCATACAACTATAATATTGGTACCACAGTTTAGTAATATTGTTATCATACAACCATAGTATTGATTCCATATAACTCCAATAATGGTATCATATAACCTTAATATTGGTACAACATGACTCTAGAATTAAAAATGAGTTTCACAAGACTGATCCTTCACAACCGAGTGGGCTAGCCCCAGCATGTGCCCTATCTCGTGTGTTGTGATAGATTCCAAATCAACAAGTACCCTCGATTTCACCTTCGTGAAGTCCATCGCGCAGGTTTCCACCGCATTGAGGTGGAACCGCCTGCTCTCTGGCGAGAAAGCCTGAGCTAGGACGCTGAGCACCCCATCGAATGGCTCCTCGTCTTCATGGTCCCCTTTGTAGAAAGCTATCAGGATGTCCGTCGACGAGTAGTCTTCCTCCTTGGAGAAGCTCATAGGAATCGCCGCGGACCATTACGATAATGCTCGCCGGAACACGAGCCTTATGTCGTCCTTCTCTCCCTCCGGAACCTCACCGAGTAGTCAATTTTGAGGATTGTGTTTTCCGCCGTCGTCGGCTTTGGGGGAGGTTTTAAGCGTATGTCTAAGTTGATTCTTCGGATGTTTATAAAGGAAGCATAATAGATGATGTATAATGTTAGAACTTATTTACGAGATTTAGGATTTAAGTTCTAACAAGATCATCGTGTATAAAAGTTATGTTCAAAAAAATATGATTAATAAGTCTGAGAATTTGTTTTATTGGAAACATGACATTGTTAAATATTTTTTAACAATTAAAATTCAAATGTTACATTTGACTCAAACTATTGATAATTTAAAACTAACTTGCTTACACTTATTTAGTTAATATTTATTGAGAATAATACCCTTTTATGTATTTGATTCTCATTAAAGCATATATAAATTATGAATCTATTGAGAGTGAAAGAGTGTAAATTTTGTGCTTCAACATAACCCTAAAAAATAAACTCAATTATGAAGTTTGAATATTAAATAGGTTTTTCAACTTTACAAGAAACTCAAATTATGTTACAAGTAACTTTTCAAAAAATTATTCTTGAAATATGATATTTTATAATTGCACAAAATTGTTTGATATCAATATAAAAAATTTTGGCATCACAAAGAGCAAGGGTGAAAATTGGATGAAAAAATTGAAATTTAAGCGGATTGAACCAAAGACTTTGTATGTCTGATTAGAGACCCAAAAACTAAAATAAAAATTATATATAAAATATCTAATGTTTTTTAATTATACAGAACTTTTATTACCAAATGAAAAGAAAATACAGAAGGAGGTGAGAAAAGAGAAAAAGAAAATATAAATTTCAAGGCCTAAACGAAAACCATAAAGATTACCGTTGCCATACTACGACTCGATACGAGCGAAACCACAAGGGTCAACACGGTTGATACAAACAAACTCGATCAGACACACACCAACGCTAACAGTGTTTTTGCCTCCCGTTCCTACCCGCGTAGCCGTAGCCTAGAGTACGTCTCAGTAGCATACCCTCCTCGTCTTACGCGTGGGCAGAGTTGCCCAAGACTCACTACCGACCATCCATTCTAAAACATGACGGGGGTCAGAAAAATCATCCACCTAAATGATATCTATATCAACCAAGCCAGGTATGGGACTAGCACCCTCCCGAAGGGTCACTATGTCTGCTCCGACTTATATAGTATTTGTGGAGGACGATCTAGGATCCTCTGCGGTTGATGGAATGCCTAATGGAATCTGTGTCGCCGCTACGGGGACCTGATTTAATCTCACCTCAGAGTCAGGTAGTCGATCAGTCGAATGCTGCTCCAGGTCTCGCATTTTGGATATCACAATCCACTCTGGTATTACGGGATCTGGCTCTGTCACTATAACTATGATGTCCCCAGAGGGAGTCTCTCAAAACCCATTCACCCATTCACCCACAGGATAGTGAGCGAAACTAATATGTACCAAATTCTCAAGAACCGTGATCGAGGCAAGTAAATCAGAAGAATTAAAGAGCTCCACATCAGAAAAATCAGCCTCACAAACATCCTTCTATTTCTAAAAGACCTCTTCTTGTATCATGTTTTCAAGAAGAGTAATGTCAGCCAACTATTTAGTTTTTTTAACAAAATCTTCATCAAAAAAATCTCAGATCATCCTGTAACCACCGTATTATCCTTGTCTTTTCTCTTGCGACAATCAGTAGGAAGATGACCAATATTCTTGCAATAGTCACAAAAATCTGGGAGGTTCTCATAGACAACATCTACCAAAACATCCTGAGACGTAAGCCTAAGCAACACATCCTTGATAACCGGCTTTGACAAGTCTAAATCCACAGGAATACGAGGGAAAGCTCTACTAAACTTGTTGAGCAAGAAAGTATCAAAATGTATAGGTTTCCCAACAATAGATGCTAAACCAAGTATAATGTCCCAAGCAACACACTCCATTCTTAACCCTACCAAACGGATCCAAATACTAGCATGTGTAGACAAGCACCTAGAAGGATAAAAAAGGGGTAAATTACATCTGGCCCCTTCGGATTTGGAATATTTAACGCTCGCCCCCCTGTTATTCTAAAATTAATTAAAAAACCCTTCCTGTTAGGAGAAATTATATGATTCAGCCCCTTATACCGGAATCGGCATATTTCTCCGACGAGGAGGCACGAGAAATGACAAAAATACCCTTATCTAAAAAAAATTCAACTTCCTCTTTCCTTTCCCTCCTCCCTCCTTTCCAAAAAAACCAACAAAACTCAGAACCCTAAAACATCAACAAATTCGTTATCCAACGAACAACCATCCCCAGGCTGAGAATCAACCAGGAGGAGAATACGATCTAAAATGGCCCATCCCAATAATTTATACAGAGTCTTTCTAATTTTGTCTCTAACTTCAACCTACGCCATGGCTGTCGGTGAAGAAGAAATTTTAGACTACAAGCGATTCAATCTTTAATTACACAAAACAACGACGTAAGGCACCGGCAACTAAAACAACGCCACCCACCCACAAAATAACAACCTTAATAACCCTAATTACTGAGGGATAGTAGATAATCCCAAAGTGGGTTTCTTCTTAGGCGCACAATAGTAAATAACATCCTAGAAATCAATCGGTGGGTAGCGGTTATCGGACCATTTTGGCTCCTTCATCTGAAACTTCTCAAAGGCCCTGAGCCTGAACTCGAGCATCCAACTAGGTTCCCCATGGAGGAAATCAACCTGATGGTGTCCTCGGAGAGGCCCATCGGGACGGTGACCGAGTCGATATCAAACTGGAACCCAGGGATACTGCTGAATATTTTCATCAGAATTGACATCTGGCGACGCCGGCAATGCGTCGGCGTGGACCTTGAGGAGATGAGGGCGGCGGTGGGACTTTGGGAAGTTGAGGAGGTCTATCGGTTTTGTGGAGGAGAAGGGATTTGAGGGGAAGAAGGGGTTTGAGGATCGGGAGGTTGTGTTCGGTAGAAGAGAAGCCACAGTCGAGCTCGTCTATGACCTCGATCTATCCTGGGTTAGGGATGACGCTGACCCTAAGACGCTCCTTGGGAAGACCATGTGCTGCTCCATCATTCTCGTTGAGGGGTTGGATTGGTACCGGAGGCTCAGGAGCTTCATGGACGGGATCGGACCAGAGGAGATGCTCGTGTTCTTGACCGGCACGTGGAGGGTTAAAAAAGACAAAGCGGTAAGAGGGGAAGAAGAAATTAATTTTTTGTTTTTTAGTATAAGGGTATTTTTGTCATTTCCCGTACATCCTCGCCGGAGAAATATGTCAATTCCGACATAAGGGGCTGAATCGTATAGTTACTCCCAACAGGAAGGGTTTTTTAATCGATTTTAGAATAGCAGGGGGGCGAGCGTTAAATACTCCAAACCTAAGGGGGCCAGATGTAATTTACCCTAAAAAAAGGGGTCCAGGCTTGTAGGTGAAGCGTACCTTGTGATGACTTCCATGTGATGGAGTTCCAAATCAAGTTGTGATCTTTTGAGGATTGGAAATGAAATCCGAAAAATCCCTTACCCAAAGACAACATGCGAAGGAAAGACCCCAAAGCTTCGACAACTCCTCTCAAAGAGTAAAAGTAGAGTATGGTTTAGTACCTTTCCTCTGCATCAATTGCCTAATTAGGGCAACTTGACCATAGTACCTTTCCTCTGCATCAATTGCCTAATTAGGGCAACTTGACCATAGTACCTTTCCTCTGCATCAATTGCCTAATTAGGGCAACTTGACCAAAATTCTCGCAAACAGCGGATCGCGCCTTGTCAAGAGCCACAGCCAACCGATCACCGATCTGAACAATGAAATGAAGTCGCCTTCCCGAACCCAACTATCAGCCCGTGGGGCAGTCATCGCTGCATAAGAGGAACATAGAGGGGGAGGATCCACCGGATCCACCAGATCAACTCGTGGAGGAACGGCCATGGATGGTCGATCAGTTGCGGGGGCAGCCGGCGCCCGCAAAGGGAGAGGCCATTCTGCCGCCACGCCGGTCAATGCCGATCAATGCCGGCGGAATCGTCGCCGGCCTTGTCGAAAAGACCTCGACGAGTTGGTGGCGTGCGATGACTCTAAACTGTTTGCTTGGAATCTGGAGTTGAAATTCTTGTGAGTGATCAAAATATAGGATACATTTTCGTGAGTGATCAAGGTACGGAATTGTTTTCATGATCAAATTAGGAGAATTTTATGTGTTAGTTGGTCAACATAAGATTTTTCTACTGGCTTGAAAAAAAAAATTTAAGCCGCAAGTAAACACCAAATGGTAAATTAAAAAAATAATATCAGACTGCCTGCTGATTTTGGTTCGTCGACGTAGACATCCGTTTTCTTCTTCCCACGTGGTAAGATTCAATCTTGATCATGAGACTTTCTTGGGCTCCGTTTTA
>SOPF01014900.1:0-58669 GCA_012979155.1 Hypericum perforatum | reverse complement strand
ATATCTTCATATGCCCAATACCAAACCTACCAAACACCTTTAACGTGTATATCCTTTTAAAAAACTATAGTAGGGTCCAATTAATAAACTTTCTTTTGAGACAACCATGACTCCCAATTAACAATGCCTCTACGAAACAACTATAGCTTGCTATTATTGAGTATGGTATAAATTAAGCAAAGTTGGCATATAGCTACCCCTAACGTATTCAAGGGGGTACAAAAGCTTGGCTGGCAGATGCTAGCTGATTGATGGCCCTAGGCTCTCGTATAGAGCTTTTCTAATTTAGTGTTTTCTCTTATTTTGAACTTTTAATTTGACCTAGATAGTTTTTCTTGGATCCAAAGTATTTTCTATTATATAAAGATATGTTACCAAAGATTGTGTATAATTTTGTGACTCATATTGATCAATACAATTCTCCATTTTCACCATGGATGCAGGCAGTAAGCCAAACTATATTATATCTTGATTATATATTCTTTGCATAATTTTGTTTCTGTGTTGGTAAATTTTCTAACAACTGATATTAGAGCTTTTGGTTAGAGGATAATGGATCAAGGTGAAAAGTTTGCTCTTATGAAGTTTGATGGTTTGTCAAATTTTGAGTTATGGCAAAAGTGTGTCAAGAATCTCCTCATGCAATAAGAGATGATCATGGCACTATCAGAGAAAAAGTGCGAGAAGATAGAGGACTAAGAGCAAAAACTGATTGAGGATAAGGCAATGGCAATAATTTGCTTATGCTTAACATATACATGATGTGTTATCTAATGGATGATGAATCACTAGCTGAGGTATGAAAGAAATTAGAGGTAAAATAAATGTATGAGTTTTTGTCAAATAACTTTATCTTAACCAACAATTGTACTGGCTTATGACGAAGGAAAACTTGGATTTGAGCCAATATATTAGTAGTTTTATTCAGCTTATTAGCACCTTGAGAAAGCTGATGTGAAGTTTGAGAAAGAAGACAAGACATTGGTACTCTTAAATTCCTTACCAAGTTCCTACAAAAAATGATTACAACTTTAAGTTAGGCAAGGAGTACCTGGTATTAGAAGATATCACAAGTGCTTTGCTAAGATTTTATCAAAAGCGGAAAACCAAAGATGATGACTAGAAGTATTAGTTATAATAGGTAGACATGATGATTGAGGAGTAAAAGATGGAAGAGGATCCAGGTCGAGATCAAAGAGGTTCAAGGAAAATTATTTTGAGTGTGTAAAAAAAGACATGTAAAGATGAATTGTCCAAAAAGAACTTGAGACAAAAAAGAAGGATCGACATCCATGAATATAGCCTCATACTTGGATTGATGGCGATTATCTTTCTATTTTGTTAGGTCTAAAGCATTCAAATTTTGGATTGTGGATTACACTTGTTCTTTTCATATGATGCATAAGAGAGGGTTGTTCAATACTTATAAGTTTGTTGATTCAAGTATGGTGACTATGGGTGATAGTTCTACTTATAAGATTGCTCGCATAGGCGATATCCAAATTAAGATGTGGGATAGTATTGTGGTAAAATTGTATGAGGATAGACATATTCTAAAGTTAGAAAATAATTTAATCTTATTAAGAGACTTAGATTATTGCAGGTATGACTATAATGTTGTAGGCCATCTAATTAAGGTAAGATGCTATGATGGTAATAAAGAGTGAAAGAGATAATAGAAATAACTATATGTTATTGGAGGCATTATTATAAGTGGAGTCACATCTTTGTATACTAATGGAGGGGAGAGAGCTCAAGTAATGTGATATTCATTTACGTGAGGGAGCAAATACTTAAAATGAATGGTTTAAGTAGAGTTCAGATTTGTGGAGACATAGATATCAAGCTCTCGTTAATAGAGAGTCATGGTTGTCTTAGACTAGTTTTATTAGTTGAGTTTTGCTATGGTTTTTTAAAAGAACGTGCATGTTAAATGTGTCAAGTATGTTTGAAATTGAAAATACAAAGCTTTTGGTGATATTACACACAGATCAGGTATCTCACTCAAGACAAAATAATGGAGTTCAAAGTATGTTAAAGGTTTTACTAGGTATAATAGAATATTGTCTGTTATATGCTATCACAAGTAGGATTTATTAGAAACAATAAGGTCCAACAGAGAAGAGATTAGAGGTTACAAAGAATAAAGCTGATTAGATAATAAAAGATGAGTCTATTGATACATAATTTACTTATGTAAGTAAGCTTGCTAGTTGGGATTCAATAAAGATTGGAGAGAACATGTCAAGCAAGCTCAAGAGCTCGAGATTAAGGGTTGACTCTACGTGATCTATAGTTTATGGAGGAGTTAGTAGAGTTGACTTAGTTTCGTAAATCTCATGGTTCTACATGAGATAGTGCTTTGTCAAGATAGAGTTGGTTAAAATTTGGTTGGAGTTTTATAGTTCTTTGTAAGTGATAATTTTTATATCAAGGTAGAGATTATTGAGTATGGCATGAATTGGGTAAAGTTGGCATATGTCAACCCCTTTGCACACTTATGAGAGTATAGAAACTTGAGCTAGTGGATGTCAGTATATTGGAAGCCACCCATAAGTATTGTCTAATGTTTTTTGGTTTAGTTTTACCTCTTGTTTTGAACTCCTAATTTAACCTAGATAGATTTTTTAGACACTAAGTATTGTCTATTTTATAAAGATATATTACATAGGGTAGTGTATGACTTTGTAACTCATATTCATCAATAAAAATTATTATTTCTTATCATAGATGTAGGCATAAGTTCAAACTATGTTATATCTTATGTCGGTATTTTTTACACATTTTTATTCCCATGTTGGTGAACTTTCTAACAGTTATCCATGTCTCACCAAATTTCAATTCTATTAAAATCATTCATGATAAGCGTTTGCTCCTTCATGCTAACCAACTTCATATGGCTCAAAATTTTCACCCCACTATCACACCACAAAGATATGATTCTATCTACAATAGTGCCCCTACTAACCAGTAAGTATTCCAGCATCTTTTTTATTGTTCACGATCAAAGTATCCTTCTCTACATTGATTAGACCACTTATAACCTTATAACTATATTTGCTATAATCCAAGGATCCTAATAAGATCAAATTCTTCTCCAAATTAAAAATGTACTTAACCCTATACAACTTTATTACAACAACACCCCATATCTTAATTTAGATATCATTTATGCTAGCAACCTTACAAGTATAACCATCACCTATTATCATCATACCTGAATCAATAAAATTGCAGGTGTCAAATTATCCTATCTTGGGTGTCATATGAAAGAAATAAGCGCTATTCAAAAAAACTTGTAATTAGAATATTTGGAGTTGAAAAAAATAAAAAGATAGTCACAATCCGACTTATCTCAATATAAGGCCATATTTATAGATACAAATCCTCCATCGTAGTCCTATGTTTTTCTTGCACAATTCTTCTTCATTTGTCCTTTTTCTTCATTATCCTATCTTTTGCTTGTCGATTACCATGGTTACTCCTTACAATCTTTGATTTTTTTTCCTATCTCAATCTGACTTATCTCAATATAAGGCCATATTTATAGATACGAATCCTCCATCGTAGTCCTATGTTTTTCTTGCACAATTCTTCTTCATTTGTCCTTTTTCTTCATTATCATATCTTTTGCTTGTCGATTACCATGGTTACTCCTTACAATCTTTGATTTTTTTTCCGTTGATAAAATCTTAGGAGAGAACTCTAGGTAAAATTATGTTATATCTTGTGTCTCAATTTTTTACGCATTCTCATTCTAATGTTGGTGAACTTTCTAACAATTATCCATGTCTCTACAAATTTCAATTCTATTAAAATCATTCATGTTAAGCTTTTGCTCCCACATGCTAACCAACCTCATAAGACTTGAACACTTCTCCCCTCCCCTAGACCACCAAGATGTGATTCTATCTACAATAGTGTTCTTACTACTCTGTAGGTATTCTAGCATCTCTTTTATCCTTCACGACCAAACTATCCTACTCTACCTTGATCAGACCACGTATAACCTTATAACTATATCTGCTATAATCCAAGCTCATAATAAGATCAAATTCTTCTCTAAATTAAAAATATACGTAACTATATACAACTTTATTATAACATCATCTCTTATCTTAATTTAGATATCATTTATGCTAGCTACCTTACAAGTATAACCATCACCTATTATCATGATACCTGAATCAACAAAATTGCAGGTGTCAAATTATCCTATCTTCGGCATCATATGAAAGAAATAAGCGCTATTCAAAAATACTAGAATTAGAATATGTGGACTTGAAAAAATAAAAAGATAGTCACCATCCGACCTCTCTCAATATGAGGCCATATTTATAGATACTTATCATCCATGTTTTTCTTGGACAATTCTTGTTCATTTGTCCTTTTTCTTCATTTTCCTATCTTTTTCTTGTCGATTACCATGGTTACTACTTACAATCGTTGATTTTTCCATTGATAAAAGATCTTAGGACATCACATGTGATTTTCTTTCAATATTAGGTTAAACTATGTTATATTTTGTGTCTGTATTTTTTATGCATTCTCATTCCAATGTTGGTGAACTTTCTAACAATTATCCATGTATTTGCAAATTTCAATTCTATTAAAATTATTCATTTTAAGCTTTTGCTCCCTCATGCTAACCAACCTCATATGACTTGAACTCTTCTCCTTTCTATTGGACTACGAAGATGTGATTCTATTTACGATAGTGCCCTTACTAACATGTAGGTATTCTAGCATCTCTTTTATCTTTCACGACCAAAGTACCCTTCTCTACCTTGATTAGACCACTTATAACCATATAACTATATCTACTATAATCCAAGGCTCGTCATAAGATCAAATTCTTCTCCAAATTAAAAATATACTCGACCCTATACAACTTTATTATAACGTCACCCCATATATTAATTTAGATCTCATTTATGCTAGCAACCTTACAAGCATATCCATCACCTATTATGATCATACCTAAATCAACAAAATTGCAATTGTCAAATTATCTTATCTTGGCGGTCATATAAAAGAAATAAGCGCTATTCAAAAATCCTAGTATTAGAATATTTGGACAGGAAAAAATAAAAAGATAGTCACCATCTGCCATGTCTTAATATCAGGCCATAGTTATATATACTAATCCTCCGTCGTGGTCCCATGTTTTTCATGGACACTTTTTCTTCGTTTGTCCTATTTCTTCATTTTCCTATATTTTGCTCATCGATTACCATGGTTACTCCTTACAATCTTTGATTTTTTCCATTGATAAAATCCTAGGAGAGCACTTGTGATTTTCTTTCAATACTAGGTCAAACTATGTTATTTCTAGTATTTGTATTTTTTACGCATTCTCTTTCCAATAGGTGAACCTCAAATGACATGAACTCTTCTCCCCTCAATCGGACTACAAAAAGATGTGAGTCTATCGACAATAGTGCCCTTACTAACATGTAGGTATTCTAGCATCTCTTTTATCCTTCACGACCAAAGTATCCTTGTCTACCTTGATTAGACTACTTATTACCTTATAACTATGTCTGCTATTGACGAGCGTGTCAAGGCCCCACAAAATAAACTGATACTCACGGCTCACTAATTTATAACAAGTAGTGGAAATACCGAGTCAAATCCAAGGAGGGATGAATATTCAATGAACCTAACTATCGAAACAAGAAAGTAAAAAAGGGGTTTTATAAGATCGACGATCAATGCAAATTAAACGAGAACGAAGGGAATTGTACGAGTAAATATCAATGAGAGAAAATGGTAGATTCGAGATTGGAGTATCACGGTAGGTCGGTTGATCACTGCATAACAAAAGATAATCTAACTCATGTAGCAAGTAGGGGTAAATCTCCCGCAACCACAAAGAGACCACTAACATTCTATAATCAACTAGCCATGCAACCGCCTAACTAATTGTTTATCACCTAACAGATAGAATATCATTCGATTTCTAATTTAGAAGGTAATAGCATTAAGAATAGATGTTCCTACTCATAGCGATTATACTCAAAACCTTGGTATGTACAAACTAGCCTTATTTATTCCTAGTTAATTAGTTTGGTAACAACCGTTCCTTGCAAAATTAACCTTGCTCCTAGTTCAATTCCTAACAGCGACCGCTAATTAGGAATCGATGGCAAATCAGTTCTAAAATAGACTCGCAACCATAAATCATTCAAGAACTAGAATAAGCACAAGGAAATAAATAAATGCTACTGAATTAAATTGAATAACCAAGATCCTGACAACCAAAACCTGGGTCTCCTCCCTCGAATCAACCTAGAGGATTAGTTGCTCATAGTTCTCGTAAATAAAAATAGGGTTCTGTTCTTTGGAATGAAAAAGTTACCTAAAAACTAGGTCTAGAGTATTTTTATAAGTCCTAATAACTCAGAAAACCTCCTACAAGGGTCGTCCTCCATGTAATTTACAATATTGCCCCTGAATTTCCGCAATAGTCTCCTATGAGATCAGTCTTCAGTGGTTTGACCTTAACTTTCTCTTTCGGACTCCGATTGGTGCGTTCTTTATATGGATAGAAAGAAGAAAGAAAGCTCTTCAATTTTGCGTCTGATAGTCTTCTCCAAATTCGGCTCCGAAACGGACGGAAATGCCCCTCCAAGACAGCTTTCCAAATTCGCCTCCTTTCCTAAAACTTAGTGTAAAGAGCCCATTAGTCACCTAAATTCAAAATATAACTAAACTAATACTGAACTAAAGATAAAAGTATAAAGCAACTCAAAATCATATGCGTTTAATGTGTGTTTTAGACACACATCAAACATCCCCACACTTAAACTTTGCTTGTCCCCAAGCAAAACTCAATCTAAGATATAAAATCAAAAGACAAAGACTCAAAAGAAAATAAAAGAAAATATATAACACATACATATGAAACAAATATTGGCAACTCGAGCACTTGCATTTTAACCACACTGAATCAATGAACTATTAACAATAGACTATCCCTACAAATTCCAATGCCAAGTTAATTTCGCAATTCAAGTCAAGCCCACAAATCAAGCTAGTTCCCCATAATTTTAATCATTCAAAAGCGATGAAGACCACTAGAGACTCAACATCAATAAGCATAAGGCATGACTGGATATTAAGGCACTTATAGTGCTATTTAGCTTGGCCTCATCCCAAAACATTTTAGGTCACCATGGTTAGCACTCAACTTGCATGGCACTTCAGACTTCACTCTTGGATGTTAATAGGCTGGATTTTACAACTTTTTGTTGCTCCAGTTATACCTATAACTATCCTCAAGCTCCATCCTAATCAAGCCGGAGGCAACATCAACTCCAATTATTTACCTGACTACTACCCTTCCGCCAACATTCTTTCTCATTCCACCTTACTTTCCACATTCCACATTTCAATTTTCTTTCCTTTCTTTCACATCCCTTAAGAACATTTTTTTTCTAAACATAGAAGGGCAGCAAGTTTTTTTTCTTTTGGGTAATCCTCACACAAGTTAGCTAAAACATTTTCATGATACAAATGGGAGTTGGTTACTACAGCCGTGCCACCTGAATTCTCTCAAGTGTTCTATCAGTTTTGTACACTAGTGGTCGCTTAATCCAATTATGAGGTTTTTGAAAAGCAAGAACTAATTCTCAATATGGGCTTTATCATTTTTATGCTAATCTTATCCTAGCATGAGCTTTTCTAAGGATCTTAAGTTGCTAAAGGCTCAAAAATTCAAGGTTGCAAGTTCACGCACGTAGTTGCCTTGACACACAAAACAAGCTAAAGTTTACCTAAACATCCCCACACTTAGAAAACAACATGTCCTCATGTTATAAGGCGACCTAAAATAAATAAAAAATTAAGAGTAAAAGAAAACAAAAAAGACAGACAAGACATACAAGAAAAGAAAACACAAAACACAAAAGAGAAAAAATAATAATAATAATAATAAAGCAAATGAGTTTAGGGTTTAGGGACTCCCTCGAGCGGTGATTCGCGTGGTGAGGGTGGCATTGGCGTGCTTTCAGGTTGTATAGACGAAGGCAAAGCAGAGATTTGACATGGGTTTGTGACATGCATACAATTTTTCTAGAAGCTAGGGATTGAAAACATTTACTCTCGACTTCATCGCAGATAAGAAATGGTGCCTTGTACGTGTCACGAAGGTCGACTAATGGTACAGTTGGATCTTCTCCTCATTTTGCTTGCCGCAATTTGCTCGAGCAACTATGTGTTTCTTCGGAGGCATCTCATTAAGGTTGGAGGGCGTTATCATTCCTGAAAAAGAAAATCAACTCGGTAAGTCAATAAAATAAGGAACTAGAGAGGCGAGAGAATTGTGCCAAAAGTTGTGGATTTGTAGTTATTATCGGGCTTGAATTTAATTAAGTGTCGTTGAATTTGTCCACTTTGTCACATGAAGGCTTCGTCACTGCCAAGGAGAAGGGTTTAAGTCGGAGGGCTTCCAAATTCCTGAAAAGAAAAAAAATAAAATAAGAGTTCAATTAGGAAACAAAATCTCAGTTTAAATAGGAAAAAAATGTTTGTGCCGATAATTTGGGCTTGTAATTATCGACTGAGATTTGTAATTGGTTGCCGCTAAATTCGGTCACGTGGATGCTCGTGGTTGTCCATTGTGACGAGAGGGGAATTAAGCAATTCCCTGTACACTTCGTCACGATTTTCCTCTGTCGCTGTGTGGGTGAAATAAAATTGGCTGTCCACTTCGTCACGTTGTAATTTTGTCGCTGAGAGGGAGAAGGGAATTAAATATTCCCTAGCCACTTTGTTGAGAGTGGTGTTGCTCGCTCCTCTCTTTTTTTTAATCAGAAAATTGCGATAAAGAAAAGAAAAAAAATAAATTAACATGGATTAAATCCAAACAAATAACAAAAATTAAGGATGTAATAAAACCTAAAAATTGAAATACTAAATTGGGTTGCCTCCCAATAAGCGCTTGTTTAACGTCAATAGCTTGACGATCAATCCAGATTACTCTGTAGCATAAATTGGGAGTGCGAGGTTCACGATCTCATCCGGTGTTCCTTCAAAATTCTCAACAAAATGTTTAAGACAATGTCCATTGACTATAAGAATTTTGTTCGTGTGCAAATTCTGAATTTCAACAACTCCATTATCAAATACTCTAAGCACAATGAACAGACCAGTCCAGCGAGATCAAAGCTTACCGGGCATAAGTTTAATCGTAAATTAAAGAGCAGTACCTTTTGGCCCACAGTAAAAGTTTTGCGAAGGAGCAATTTATCATGTAGAATTTTAGTACGCTCCTTGTACATTGTCACATTCTCATAGACTTCCAGACGGATCTCCTCCAATTCTTGCAGTTGCAATTTGCGTTCTTCCCCAACCAGTTGAAAATTCATATTGCATTGCTTGACAGCCCAATATGCTTTGTGCTCAATTTCTACAGGTAAGTGGCAAAAATTTTCGAATACTAAGCGGTAAGGGGACATACCTATAGGTGTCTTGTATGCTGTGCAGTAATCCCAGAGAGCATCATCCAAACGTAAGCTCCAATCTTTACGTGAGGGGTTTACTGTTTTCTCTAACATTTGCTTCACCTTTCGATTGGAAACCTCAGCTTGTCCATTTGTTTGAGGATGGTACCTGGTAGCGACGCGGTGGTGCACACCATATCTCTTCATAAGTGCTTCAATTGTGCGATTACAGAAATGAGTTCCTTGATTGCTAATGATCGCTCGTGGAATGCCAAACCTACTAAAGATGTTAGATTTCAAAAATCCTGGAAACACTTTAGAATCATTAGTTCGAGTGGCCTTTGCTTCCACCCGTTTTGAGATATAGTCAACTGCAAGTAGGATATAAATATGACCTAAAGAGCTAGGAAATGGTCCCATAAAATCTATAATCCATACATCAAATATCTCACAGAAAAGTATAAGAACTTGAGGCATCTCATTTCTACGAGAAATATTTCCTGCTTGCTGACAACGGTCACAACTCTTGCAAAATTTATAAGCATCCTGAAATAGAGTAGGCCAATAGAATTTGTTATTTAGCACTTTCCTAGCAGTTCGTCTAGGACCAAAGTGGCCTCCACATGCATATGTATGACAATAATTTAGGATGGACTCGTACTCACTAGAAGCTACGCAGTGACGAATAACTTGATCACTACCAATTTTCCACAGAAAAGGTTCATCCCAAATAAAGTACTTTGCATCACTACGAAGTTTATGCCTTTTTGCTTTTGTCAAACCAGGTGGAGTCTTACCAGTCACAATAAAATTGACAAGATCAGCATACCATGGTTCTTTCGCCTCAATATGAAAAAGTTATTCATCGGGAAAATCATCAGAAATGGGTAGTGGTTCTTCAGCACATTCCAAACGGCTCAAATTGTCTGCTACTAAATTTTTGGAGCCTTTCTTGTCTCAAATCTTCAAATCAAATTCCTGCAGCAAAAGAATCGAGCGAATTAAGCATGGTTTAGAGTCTTTCTTTGCCAATAAATACTTGAGTGCAGCATGATCAGAGTAAACTATGACTTTTGCCCCTAAAAGGTAAGAACAAAATTTGTCCAAGGCAAAGACAATGGCGAGTAATTCTTTCTCCGTGGTGGAGTAGTTGCGCTGGGCTCCATCCAAAGTCTTTGAGGCATAGTATATGACATGACTAATCTTTTCAACTCGTTGTCCCAGAACTACTCCCACAGCATAGTCACTAGCATCCGTCATGATCTCAAATGGTAAGTTCCAGTTAGGAGGTTGCAGAATTGGCGCAGTGGTTAGTAACACCTTCAACTTATCAAAAGCTTCCTTGCACTCCTTACCAAAATTGAATTCAACATCATTCATAAGAAGGTTGCTCAAAGGTAGAGCAATTTTAGAGAAGTCTTTGATGAAGCAATGATAAAATCCTGCATGACCAAGAAAACTATGCACTTCTTGAACATTAGTTGGATAAGGAAGATTAGAAACTAAATCAATCTTTGCTTTATCAACCTCAATCCCTTTTTCAGAAATCATATGATCGAGGACAATACCTTGAGTGACCATGAAATGACACTTTTCATAATTTAAGACAAGACTTTTCTTGATGCAACATTGCAACACTTTCGAAAGATTTTCTAAGCAATGATTAAAAGAATTGCCATACACAATAAAATCATCCATGAGGACCTCTATGCAATTTTCTATCATGTCAGAAAATATGCTCATCATGCAACGTTGAAAAGTACCAGGAGCATCACATAATCCAAAGGGCATAGAGCGATAAGCAAATGTACCAAATGGACAAGTAAATGTAGTTTTCTCTTGGTCCTTAGGGTCAACTACTATTTGATAGTAACCTGAATAACCATCAAGGAAACAAAAATAAGAATTACCTGCATCTCATCGATAAAAGGTAAAGGAAAGTGGTCTTCCCTTGTTGCAGTGTTGAGCTTGCGATAGTCAATGCACACACGCCAACCATTCTGAACTAACATGGGTATCATCTCATTCTTTTCATTTGCAACCAATATAAGTCCAGTCTTCTTCGGAACCACATGAATTGGGCTGACCCATTGACTATCTGAGATGGGGTAGATGATTCTTAAGTCAAGGAGCTTGATAATTTCTTTCATCACAACTTCCTTCATGGCAGGATTAAGCTTCTATTGTGCGTCTTGCTTTGGCTTGGCATTTTCCTCTAAGAGAATTTGGTACATGTAGACGGAAGGACTGATACTTTTGATATCTGCCAATGTCCATCAGATAGCTGTTTTGTACTCTTTTAGTACTTCAATTAATTGTTTCTCTTAGGACATGGCAAGATCTTTTGAAATAATCACTGGTAAGATGTCCTTATCGCTAAGATATATGTACTTGAGGTTCTCGGGTAACTTCTTCAACTCTAACTAAGGAGCCTGTTCCCAGAAGGAAGAATATGTTTGTTAGTAACTGGTAAAGGAATTATAGAGTTCTCATACCTTTTTGAGACTTCTTTAAGTGAGTAGAGAGTCATAACAGTATCTTGATCTTCCTCTCCAAGAGCCATGAGTGCCTTGCAATCAGTTGTTGAATTTCGTATCACCCTTTCTAGCGAGTCCTTCAAACATATTCTTTCAAAAGAAACTTGAACAAGTGGATCAATCACATCAACAAAAAAAATAATTGCAGAATCTGGTGGGTGTTTCATAGCATCAAATATGTTAAAAGTAACCACTTTCCCATCAAATTCTAATGAAAGAGTTCCATTATACACATCTATCTTAGTTCAAGCAGTTTTCATGAAAGGTCGTCCAAGTAAGATGTGAGAAGAATTAAAACAAGATTCATCATCCATATCAATCACATAAAAATCAACAGGAAATATGAATTCATTCACTTTCACAAGCATGTCTTCCAAAACTCCTTTAGGATAAGAGTTAGATCTATCAGTCAATTGAATAATGATTCTAGTGTATTTTAAAGGCCCTAGATTCAAAATCTTATAAATGGACAAAGGCATAACATTGATAGATGCACCTAAATCAAGCATTGCTCTTTCAATTCTAGTATTTCCTATAGTGCATAGAATAGTGAACATACCTGGGTCTTTGCACTTTTAGGGGAGGTTCCTCTTGATGATTGCTGAAGCATTCTCGCCCATTCTAACTTTGTCATCCATCCCTAATTTCTTCTTATTGGTGCAAAGATCTTTGAGAAACTTTGCATATCTTGGTACCTGCTTGATGGCATTAAGTAATGGGATATTTACTTCTACCTTCCGAAAGGTTTCTAGAATCTCTTGTTCTGCAGCTTCCTTCTTTGCTTTAGCAAACCTTCCAGGAAATGGTGGAAGAATCTCTATATGAGGCTTTGACTTTATAGTTTCCTTCTCTTTCTCTACCTTCTTCTCGGCTTCACTTATCTTTTTCTCAACTTAAGTGTTCTCTTCCAAGATCGGTATTGCTTCTAAAGTTTTTCCACTCCGTAGGATGATCGCAATTGCATTCTCTCTTGGGTTTACTACTGTTTGAGATGGTAGTCTCCCTTGAGAGTTCTTCATTTCTCTCATATCAGCTGCAATCTGAGACACTTGCCTTTCAACATTCTTGATACTTGCATTTGTTTGGTTGGCCAGATTTTGAATGCTCTGATTAGTGGCTTGGACACTCTGCTAGATACTCTGATTTGTGCTGATGACCAAACTCTTTATAAGTTCTTCCAATGATTGAGAAGAATTAGGTTGTTGCTGTTAAGGTGGCTCGAGCCTAGAATTTTCATAAGCAATTTGTGTTCTTTGTGTTGGTTGTCCTTAAGGTGGCCCATATCTGAAATTGGGATGATCTCTAGTGCTTGGGTTGTAATAGTTAGAGTATGGATCATACTTCCTCGTTTATGGATAATTACCATTACCCATAGCAAATGCCTCTTCTTGAAGCTTAGGACATGCCTCTGAATGGTGCCCTTGAGTAGAGCAAACACCACATACTGTAGGTTTGACTAAGCCATTTTTCAAAGTTGACTTCACGAATGATGCAAGCTTGTCAAATTTCTTCTCCAAGTTAGAGGTTCCCAGTTCATTGACGTCCTTGCGTATTCTTAGCCATCCTCTCTATCAGTTGCTTGGCTTGAGCAAGTGTATTATCCATGAGGTCACCTCTACTAGTAGCATCAAGCATACTCCTTTCTGATGGGAGGAGTCTCTCATAGAAATACTGTATTAGCTGATTCTCTGCAATTTGATGTTGAGGGCAACTAGAACACAGTTGTTGAAATCTTTCCCAATACTCATATAGTGTCTCACCAGAATGCTGGGTTATGCCACTGATCTCTTTCCTTTTAGATATCACAATTGAAGCAGGAAAGTATCTATCCAAGAACTTCTTTTGCAGTTCTGCCCATGTCGTTACTGATCCAGGCTCAAGGCTATATAACCAATCTCTAGCTTTGTCTTCAACGGAGAATGGAAATGCCATCAGCTTGACTAAATCAGTAGAGACTCCAGCTTGTTCCATGGCCGAGCTAGAGAAAATGCTACGAATCATCCATCGTAGTCCTATGTTTTTCTTGCACAATTCTTCTTCATTTGTCCTTTTTCTTCATTATCCTATCTTTTGCTTGTCGAATGGAAATGCCATATTTATAGATAGTGTTCTTACTACTCTGTAGGTATTCTAGCATCTCTTTTATCCTTCTCGACCAAAGTATCCTACTCTACCTTGATTAGACCACGTATAACCTTATAACTATATCTGCTATAATCCAAGCTCATAATAAGATCAAATTCTTCTCTAAATTAAAATATACGTAACCGTATACAACTTTATTATAACATCATCTCTTATCTTAATTTAGATATCATTTATGCTAGCTACCTTACAAGCATAACCATCACCTATTATCATCATACCTGAATCAACAAAATTGCAGGTGTCAAATTATCCTATCTTGGGCATCATATGAAAGAAATAAGCGCTATTCAAAAATACTAGAATTAGAATATGTGGACTTGAAAAAATAAAAAGATAGTCACCATCCGACCTCTCTCAATATGAGGTCATATTTATAGATACTTATCATCCATCGTAAACCCATGTTTTTCTTAGACAATTCTTCTTCATTTGTCCTTTTTCTTCATTTTCCTATCTTTTTCTTATCGATTACCATGGTTACTACTTACAATCTTTGATTTTTCCATTGATAAAAAATCTTAGGACATCACATGTGATTTTCTTTCAATATTAGGTTAAACTATGTTATATTTTGTGTCTGTATTTTTTATGCATTCTCATTCCAATGTTGGTGAACTTTCTAACAATTATCCATGTATTTGCAAATTTCAATTCTATTAAAATCATTCATATGACTTGAACTCTTCTCCTTTCTATTGGACTACGAAGATGTGATTCTATTTACAATAGTGCCCTTACTAACATGTAGGTATTCTAGCATCTCTTTTATCTTTCACGACCAAAGTATCCTTCTCTACCTTGGTTAGACCACTTATAACCATATAACTATATCTACTATAATCCAAGGCTCATAATAAGATCAAATTCTTCTCCAAATTAATAATATACTTAACCCTATACAACTTTATTATAACATCACCCCATATATTAATTTAGATCTCATTTATGCTAGCAACATTACAAGCATATCCATCACCTATTATGATCATACCTAAATCAACAAAATTGCAAGTGTCAAATTATCTTATCTTGGCGGTCATATAAAAGAAATAAGCGCTATTAAAAAATCCTAGTATTAGAATATTTGGACAGGAAAAAATAAAAAGATAGTCACCATCTGCCCTGTCTTAATATCAGGCCATAGTTATATATACTAATCCTCCGTCGTGGTCCCATGTTTTTCATGGACAATTCTTCGTTTATCCTATTTCTTCATTTTCCTATATTTTGCTCGTCGATTACCATGGTTACTCCTTACAATCTTTGATTTTTTCCATTGATAAAATCTTAGGAGAGAACTTGTGATTTTCTTTCAATACTAGGTCAAACTATGTTATTTCTAGTATCTGTATTTTTTACGCATTCTCTTTTGAATAGGTCAACCTCCAATGACATGAACTCTTCTCCCCTCAATCGGACTACAAAAAGATGTGAGTCTATCGACGATAGTGCCCTTACTAACATGTAGGTATTCAAGCATCTCTTTTATCCTTCACGACAAAAGTATCCTTGTCTACCTTGATTAGACTACTTATTACCTTATAACTATATCTCCTATTGACGAGCATGTCAAGGCCCCACAAAATAAATCGATACTCACGGCTCACCAATTTATAACAAGTAGTAGAAATACCGAGTCAAATCCAAGGAGGGATGAATATTCAATAAACCTAACTATCGAAACAAGAAAGTAAAAAGGGGGTTTTATAAGATCGATGATGAAAACAAATTAAACGAGAAAGAAGGGAATTGTACGAGTAAATATCAATGAGAGAAAACGGTAGATTTGAAATTGGAGTATCACGGTAGATCGGTTGATCACTGGATAACAAACGATAATCTAACTCATGTAGCAAGTAGGGGTAAATCTCTCGCAACCACAAAGAGACCACTAACATCCTATAATCAATTAGCCACGCAACTGCCTAACTAATTGTTTATTACCTAACAGATAGAATATCAACCGATTTCTAATCTAGAAGGTAATAGCATTAAGAATAGATGTTCATACTCCTAGCAATTATACTCAAAACCTTGGTATGTACAAACTAGACTTATTTATTCCTAGTTAATTAGTTTGGTAACAACCGTTCCTCGCAAAATTAACCTTGCTCCTAGTTCAATTCCTAACAGCGACCGCTAATTAGGAATCGATGGCAAATCAGTTCTAAAATAGACTCACACCCGCAAATCATTCAAGAAAAAGAATAAGCACAAGGAAATAAATAAATGCTACTGAATTAAATTGAATAACCAAGATCCTCAGAACCAAAACCTGGGTCTCCTCCCTCGAAATAACCTAGAGGATTAGTTGCTCATAGTTCTCGTAAATAAAAATAGGGTTCTGTTCTTTGGAATGCAAAAGTTACCTAAAAACTAGGTCTAGAGTATTTTTATAAGCCCTAATAACTCAGAAAACCTACAAGGGTCGTCCTCCATGTAATTTACAATATTGCCCCTGAATTTCCACAATAGTCTCCTATCAGATCAGTCTTTAGTGGTTTGACCATAACTTTCTCTTTCGGAATCCGATTGGTGCGTTCTTTATATGGATAGAAAGAAGAAAGAAAGATCTTCAATTTTGTGTGTGATAGTCTTCTTCAAATTCGGCTCAGAAACTGACGGAAATGCCCCTCCAAGACAGCTGTCCCTGTTAGACTCCTCCTTCATGCAAGATTCCTTTCCAAATTCGCCTCTTTTCCTATAATTTAGTATAAAGAGCCCATTAGTTGCCTAAATTCAAAATATAACTAAGCTAATACTGAACTAAAGATAAAAGTATAAAGCAACTCAAAATCATATGTGTTTAATGCGTGTTTTAGACACACATCAGCTATAATCTAAGGCTCATGATAAGATCAAACTCTTCTATAAAATAAAAATATACTTGACCCTATACAACTTTATTATAACATCACTCCAAATCTTAATTTAGGAAACAAAATCTCAGTTTAAATAGGAAAAAAAATGTTTGTGCCGATAATTTGAGCTTGTAATTATCGACTGAGATTTGTAATTGGTTGCCGCTGAATTTGGTCACGTGGATGCTCGTGGTTGTCCGCTGTGACGAGAGGGGAATTAAGCAATTCCCTGTACACTTCGTCACGATTTTCCTCTGTCGCTGCATGGGTGAATTGAAATTGGCTGTCCACTTCGTCACGTTGTATTTTTGTCGCTGAGAGGGAGAAGGGAATTAAATATTCCCTAGCCACTTCGTTGAGAGTGGTGTTGCTCGCTCCTCTCTTTTTTTTAATCAGAAAATTCTGATAAAGAAAAGAAAAAAATAAATTAACATGGATTAGACCCAAATAAATAACAAAAATTAATGATGTAATAAAACCTAAAAATTGAAATACTAAATTGGGTTGCCTCCCAATAAGTTTTAGCGAGATCGAAGCTTACCGGGCATAAGTTTTAATCGTAAATTAAAGAGCAGCACCTTTTGGCCCATAGTAAAAGTTTTGCGAAGGAGCAATTTATCATGTAGAATTTTAGTACGCTCCTTGTACATTGTCGCATTCTCATAGGCTTCCAGACAGATCTCCTCCAATTCTTGCAGTTGCAATTTGCGTTCTTCCCCAACCAGTTGAAAATTCATATTGCATTGCTTGACAGCCCAATATGCGTTGTGCTCAATTTCTACAGGTAAGTGGCAAAAATTTTCGAATACCAAGCGGTAAGGGGACATACCTATAGGTGTCTTGTATGCTGTGCAGTAATCCCAGAGAGCATCATCCAAACGTAAGCTCCAATCTTTACGTGAGGGGTTTATTGTTTTCTCTAATATTTGCTTCACCTTTCGATTGGATACCTCGGCTTGTCCATTTTTTTGAGGATGGTACGTGGTAGCGACGCGGTGGTGCACACCATATCTCTTCATAAGTGCTTCAATTGTGCAATTACAGAAGTGAGTTCCTTGATCGCTAATGATGACTCGTGGAATGCCAAACCTACTAAAGATGTTAGATTTCAAAAATCCTGGAACAACTTTAGAATCATTAGTTCGAGTGGCCTTTTCTTCCACCCATTTTGAGATATAGTCAACTGCAAGTAGGATATAAATATGACCTAAAGAGCTAGGAAATGGTCCCATAAAATCTATACCCCATACATCAAATATCTCATAGAAAAGTATAAGAACTTGAGGCATCTCATTTCTACGAGAAATATTTCCTACTTGCTGACAACGGTCAGATCTCTTGCAAAATTTATAAGCATCCTGAAATAGAGTAGGCCAATAGAATTTGTTATCTAGCACTTTCCTAGCAGTTTGTCTAGGACCAAAGTGGCCTCCACATGCATATGTATGACAATAATTTAGGATGGACTCGTACTCACTAGAAGCTATGCAAGGACGAATAACTTGATCACTACCAATTTTCCACTGAAAAGGTTCATCCCAAATAAAGTACTTTGCATCACTACGAAGTTTATGCCTTTTTGCTTTTGTTAAACCAGGCGGAGTCTTACCAGTCACAATAAAATTGACAAGATCAGCATACCATGGTTCTTTCGCCTCGATATGAAAAAGTTATTCATCGAGAAAATCATCAGAAATGGGTAGTGGTTCTTCAAATTGTCTGCTACTAAATTTTCGGAGCCTTTCTTGTCTCGAATCTTCAAATCAAATTCCTGCAGCAAAAGAATCCAGCGAATTAAGCGTGGTTTAGAGTTTTTCTTTGCCAATAAATACTTGGGTGCAGCATGATCAGAGTAAACTATGATTTTTGCCCCTAAAAGATAAGAACAAAATTTGTCCAAGGCAAAGACAATGGCGAGTAATTCTTTCTCCGTGGTGGAGTAGTTGCGCTGGGCTCCATCCAAAGTCTTTGAGGCATAGTATATGACATGACTGATCTTTTCAACTCGTTGTCCCGAAACTGCTCCCATGGCATAGTCACTTGCATCCGTCATGATCTCAAATGGTAAGTTCCAATTAGGAGGTTGCAGAATTGGCGCAGTGGTTAGTAACACCTTCAACTTATCAAAAGCTTCCTTGCACTCCTTACCAAAATTGAATTCAACATCATTCACGAGACGATAAAATCCTGCATGACCAAGAAAACTATGCACTTCTTGAACATTAGTTGGATAAGGAAGATTAGAAACTAAATCAATCTTTGCTTTATCAACCTCAATCCCTTTTTCAGAAATCATATGATCGAGGACAATACCTTGAGTGACCATGAAATGACACTTTTCATAATTTAAGACAAGACTTTTCTTGATGCAACATTGCAACACTTTCGAAAGATTTTCTAAGCAATGATTAAAAGAATTTCCATACGCAATAAAATCATGCATGAAGACCTCTATGTAATTTTCTATCATGTCAGAAAATATGCTCATCATGCAACGTTGAAAAGTACCAGGAGCATCACATAATCCAAAGGGCATATATCGATAAGCAAATATACCAAATGGACAAGTAAATGTAGTTTTCTCTTGGTCCTTAGGGTCAACTACTATTTGATAGTAACCTGAATAACCATCAAGGAAACAAAAATAAAACTTACCTGCATCTCATCGATAAAAGGTAAAGGAAAGTGGTCTTTCCTTGTTGCAGCGTTGAGCTTGCGGTTGTCAATGCAGACACGCCAACCATTCTGAACTCGCATGGGTATCATCTCATTCTTTTCATTTGCAACCAATGTAAGTCCAGTCTTCTTTGGAACCACATGAATTGGGCTGAGCCATTGACTATCTGAAATGGGGTAGATGATTCCTAAGTCAAGGAGCTTGATAATTTCTTTCATCACAACTTCCTTCATGGCAGGATTAAGCTTCTATTGTGCATCTTGCTTTGGCTTGGCATTTTCCTCTAGGAGAATTCGGTACATGCAGATGGAAGGACTGATACCTTTCATGTCTGCCAATGTCCATCTGATGGCTGTTTTGTACTCTTTTAGTACTTCAATTAATTGTTTCTCCTAGGACATGGCAAGATCTTTTGAGATAATCACTGGTAAGATGTCCTTATCGCTAAGATATACGTAGTTGAGGTTCTTGGGTAACTTCTTCAACTCTAACTTAGGAGCCTGTTCCACAGAAGGAAGAATATGTTCGTTAGAAACTGGTAAAGGAATTATAGAGTTCTCATACCTTTTTGAGACTTCTCCAAGTGAGTAGAGAGTCATAACAGTTTCTTGATCTTCCTCTCCAAGAGCCATGAGTGCCTCACGATCAGTTGTTGAATTTTGTATCACCCTTTCTATCAGTCCTTCATATATATTCTTTCAAAAGAAACTTGAACAAGTGGATCAATCACATCAACAAAAAAATAGTTGTAGAATCTGGTGGGTGTTTCATAGCATCAAATATGTTAAAAGTAACCACTTTCCCATCAAATTCTAATAAAAGAGTTTCATTATGCACATCTGTCTTAGTTCGAGCAATTTTCATGAAAGGTCGTCCAAGTAAGATATGAGAAGAATTAAAACAAGATTCATCATCCATATCAATCATATAAAAATCAACAGGAAATATGAATTCATTCACTTTCACAAGCACGTCTTCCAGAACTCCTTTAGGATAAGAGTTAGATCTATCAGCCAATTGAATAATGATTCTAGTGTATTTTAAAGGCCCAAGATTCAAAATCTTAGAAATGGACAAAGGCATAACATTGATAGATGCACCTAAATCTTTCAATTCTAGTATTTCCTATAGTGCATGGAATAGTGAACATACCTAGGTCTTTGCACTTTTAGGGGAGCTTCCTCTTGATGATTGCTAAAGCATTCTCGCCCACTCTAACTTTGTCATCCATCTCTAATTTCTTCTTATTGGTGCATAGATCTTTGAGAAACTTTGCATATCTTGGTACCTGCTTGATGGCATTAAGTAATGGGATATTTACTTCTACCTTCCGAAAGGTTTCTAGAATCTCTTGTTCTGCAACTTCCTTCTTTGCTTTAGCAAACCTTCCAGGAAATGGTGGAAGTATCTCTATCTGAGGCTTCGACTTTATAGTTTCCTTCTCTTTCTCCACCTTCTTCTTAGCTTCACTTGTCTTTTTCTCAACTTGAGTGTTCTCTTTTAAGATCGGTGCTACTTCTAAAGTTTTCCACTTCGTAGGGTGATCGCACTTGCATTCTCTCTTGGGTTTACTACTATTTGAGATGGTAGTCTCTCTTGAGAGTTCTTCATTTCTCTTATATCAGCTGCAATCTGAGACACTTGCCTTTCAACATTCTTGATACTTGCATTTGTTTGGTTGGCCAGATTTTGAATGCTCTGATTAGTGACTTGGACACTCTGCTGGATACTCTGATTTGTGCTGATGACCAAACTCTTTATAAGTTCTTCCAATGATTGAGAAGAATTAGGTTGTTGCTGTTGAGGTGGCTCGGGCCTAGGATTTTCATAGGCAGTTTGTGTTCTTTGAGTTGGTTGTCCTTGAGGTGGCCCATATCTGAAATTAGGATGATCTCTAGTGCCTAGGTTGTAATAGTTAGAGTATGGATCATACTTCCTCTTTTGTTGATAATTACCATTACCCATGGCAAATGCCACTTCTTGAAGCTCAGGACATGCCTCTGAATGGTGCCCTTGAGTAAAGCAAATACCACATATTGTAGGTTTGACTAAGCCATTTTTCAAAGTTGACTTCACGAATGACACAAGCTCGTCAAATTTCTCCTCCAAGTTAGAGGTTCCCAGTTCATTGACTTTCTACTCTCCTACATTTTGACGTCCTCGCGTATTCTTAGCCATCCTCTCTATCAATTGCTTGGCTTGAGCAAGTGTATTATCCATGAGGTCACCTCTACTAGCAGCATCAAGCATACTCCTTTCTGATGGGAGGAGTCCTTCATAGAAATACTGTATTAGCTGATTCTCTACAATTTGATATTGAGGGCAACTAGAACACAGTTGTTGAAATCTTTCCCAATACTCATATAGTGTCTCACCAGAATGCTGGGTTATGCCACTGATCTCTTTCCTTTTAGATATCACAATTAAAGCAGGAAAGTATCTATCCAAGAACTTCTTTTGCAGTTCTGCCCATGTCGTTACTGATCCAGGCTCAAGGCTATATAACCAATCTCTAGCTTTGTCTTCAACGGAGAATGGAAATGCCATCAGCTTGACTAAATCAGTAGAGACTCTAGCTTGTTTCATAGTAAAGCATGCGATGTAAATTCCTTGTAGATGTCTATTAGCATTTTCTCCAGCTCGGCCATGGAAAATGGGCAGTCGATGGATAAAACTTGACTTCAGCTCAAATGGAGGAATATTATCAGGAATCACATTACATAATGGTTCCTAGTTTACCTCATTGTCGGCCATAGCATTCATGGTAAGTTGTTCCGCCATGTTGAGACTATCTTCAGAGATGCTTTCAGTATCAGATGAAGAAGTAGAGTTGTCTCTCTCACTATTAGAATCACCAGAAGTAGTAGCTTGTCTATTGACCTTCTAGTTTGCCTTTGCAGTCTTCTCGATCTCCTGGTCAAGAGGTAAAGTTCCTAAACCTGAAAAACGAGTTAACATAAAAAATATTTGATTAATCAAATAGATCAAAACCTCCCCGGCAACAGCACTAATTTTTGACGAGTGTATCGAGGCTCCTCAAAATAAACTGATACTCACGGCTCACTAATTTATAGCAAGTAGTGGAAATACCGAGTCAGATCCAAGGAGGGATGAATGTTCAATAAACCTAACTATCGAAACAAGAAAGTAAAAAGGGGGTTTTATAAGATCGACAATGAAAGCAAATTAAAGGAGAATGAAGGGAATTGTACGAGTAAATATCAATGAGAGAAAATGGTATATTCGAGATTGGAGTATCATGGTAGGTCGGTTGATCACTGGATCACAAAAGATAATCTAACTCATGTAGTAAGTAGGGGTAAATCTCCCACAACTGCAAAGAGACCACTAACATCCTATAATCAACTAGCCACGCAACTGCCTAACTAATTGTTTATTACCTAACAGATAGAATATCAACCGATTTCTAATCTAGAAGGTAATAGCATTAAGAATAGATGTTCATACTCCTAGCAATTATACTCAAAACCTTGGTATGTACAAACTAGACTTATTTATTCCTAGTTAATTAGTTTGGTAACAACCGTTCATCGCAAAATTAACCTTGCTCCTAGTTTAATTCCTAACAGCGATCGCTAATCAGGAATCGATGGCAAATCAGGTCTAAAATAGACTCACAACCGCAAATCATTCAAGAACAAGAATAAGCACAAGGAAATACATAAATTCTATTGAATTAAATTGAATAACCAAGATCCTCAGAACCAAAACCTGGGTCTCCTCCCTCGAAATAACCTAGAGGATTAGTTGCTCATAGTTCTCGTAAATAAAAATAGGGTTCTGTTCTTTGGAATGCAAAAGTTACCTAAAAACTAGGTCTATAGTATTTTTATAAGTCCTAATAAATCAGAAAACCTACAAGGGTCGTCCTCCATGTAATTTACAATATTGCCCCTGAATTTCCACAATAGTCTCCTATGAGATCAGTTTGCAGTGTTTTGACCATAACTTTCTCTTCCGGACTAAGATTGGTGCATTCTTTATATGGATAGAAATAAGAAAGAAAGATTTTCAATTTTGTTACTGATAGTCTTCTCCAAATTCGGCTCCAAAACTAACAAAAATGCCCCTCCAAGACAGCTGTCCCTGCTAGACTCCTCCTTCATGCAAGATTCCTTTCCAAATTCGCCTCTTTTCCTATAATTTAGTATAAAGAGCCCATTAGTCACCTAAACTCAAAATATAACTTAAATAATACTGAAATAAAGATAAAAGTATAAAAACAACTCAAAATCCTATGCGTTTAATGCGTGTTTTAGACACACATCAACTATAATCTAAGGCTCATGATAAGATCAAACTCTTCTATAAAATAAAAATATACTTGACCCCATACAACTTTATTATAACATCACTCCAAATCTTAATTTAGATAAGACTTTGATAAGTCTTCTTCCTCTTCCACCAGCTCGTCCAAGAGAGAGAGAGAGGTATGGTTTTCTCTATTTTTACACTTCTCTTTCTTGCACTCTTTACTTACAAAGCAAAATATCCTATATACTAAGCTTAATAGTCAAAATAGTTAACAAAATATCTAAACTAACTTATCCTTAGATAAATATATACCTAAAATATCTATGAAGTCAGCCATCTTGTCCTTAGATAAATATCTACCTAAAATATCTATGAAGTCAGCCATCTTGTCCCCCTTCCTTCACGGAATCCATAAGCCGACTTAAGTTTTTCCTAATTTGTTTGTCCAACATTCAGCCATTTTTTGTTTCTGCAGACTAGTCTGGCATGCACTAGCTTCACTTGGTGTGCGCCTGGTCTTCGCAATTTCTCCTTCTTCGAGTGCACTTGGTCGTCTGCGTGAATGGTCGTTCAAGTAATAGCTACTTGGCATGCGCCATGTCCTTTAGCATGCACCAGCTACCCGTACTTTGTACTCTTTGCCTTCACAACTTCAGTCTTATCTTTACCTTCGCGTGTTCGCTCGATCGTCCTCCACTTCTCCTCGAATAGGCTCCTAAAAACAAGCAAACTCAATGAAAATCGATAAACTCTACAAAATACACAATGAACAAAAACTAACACTGCAACAACTAAAATGCAAATAAATTAACCTAAAACACTAAGAATGACCTGCTAAAAGGACACGACAATTCGCTTCTTAAACTATCTACCTTAATTCCACTTAACACTGGATGATTAGTTGTTTGTTTGGTCTATCTAGCATACGTCAGACAAGGTTGGTGTATGCCAACCTTCAACTAACCCAAAGCTTAGGCATACGCCACTACACCTGGTGCGAGCAAAAAGCTCTTGGAAGAACAAACCTGACGTGCACAGGGATGGATGGCATGCGCCAATTGATCAGCAGAATTGTAGCAAATTGCAATAAGAGTAAGTAAGGGTTGTCGTACCACAAGGATTGAGTTTTTAGGCCTACTCTTTGGTTCACTTACTAGTCTAGGATCAGTTTATGAAGTTTGGTTTGTTGAACACACGATATAAAGTCTAAAACACAATTATAAAGAGCACTAGAACTAACACTTAGATAGTTTATTTACAAAACTAATTTTCAATAACTAAAAAGCTAAAAGTGAGCTAAGTACCTTAAAAGCCAATGTAACCATATGATTCAGGGGGTATATGAAGCATGTGACATGGTTCGAGTGTTTCAAAGGTGACCATCTACACTTTCGTGCTAGATTGGTCTAAAATGATCCTTAACTAAGCTTAAAATGGCAAGATATGCTTTCGCCCCCAAAAGGCACCTAAACATAGCTAAGCACCAATCAATCATATCACTCAAAGAACAACCAGTAGCTAAGGAAGATTTCTCTTCTTTCAAAGCAACAAATCATCAAACTAACATCTCCATTAAACCTATCTCCTTTCGGTCTCAAGATTTAACTAAGTACCAGGGCTTGGTGATCAAGCAAGTCAAAGCATGGCAATAAGCTCGTTAATAAAAACATGTTCCTACACATTTTAACCCCTCTAAACTGTGTCTACATACAAGGCATTAAGGCACCAAACTCACAGCAAACTACTCACACATGCTTGATATGAACATCAAAAGCAATAAGAAGAACAAGGAACTATGCACTCTTTGCCTTTGCAACTTCCGTCTTGTCCTTGCCTTCGTGTGTCTGATGAGTGTAAAAAACACTCATTATTTATGTACATTTTAGTATAGATTTAGCTTTGTTTTTAATTGTTTAAGTGTGTTTTCTTTGTCTATGTCTTGTTTTTGTACTTTTTGTACTTTTGTCGTGTTTGTTCATTTTTCTTATGTTTTCTTGTGTTTTAGGAGCTTTATGGCAATAATCTAAGGAGGCACGATCAAGACCTCAAGGATACGAGCAAAATGGACTCGACAAGGCAAAATGGCAAAAAGATTGGTTGAAACCGTATCTACCCGTGGAGGGCGCCAGCCTTGACCTCTTTCGAGTAAAAAAGTCATAACTTCCTCATACAAAGTCGGATTGAGGCACTGTCAGCGGCATTAGAAAGAAGACATCCTTAGCTACAACATATGAAAAAGGGCATCAACCGGTTCTGAGTCTAAGTGGTCCTAATTGCAAGAAAGGGAGACGTTTGTGCAATAGTGATGATTGGAGGGCGCCATACATGACATATGCATGACAAACCGTTGGAGCGCGCCAATCTTTAGTTGGAGGATGGCAATCCTTGCATGACAAGTCACCATGGAGGGCGCCGATCCTTCTATTGGAGGGCACTTTTAGTGGTTGACAAAGCAAGCATTGGAGGGCGCCATTGGATCATTAAAGCTTAGTCTAATTTGGCCACCTAGAACTATGAAATTAATCAAGTCTTGATCTTCGAGAGGAGAAAGACTTGATCAAAAAATTAATTAGTTGATCCGTTTCCTTGTAAGATGTGGACTCCTTCTTGGTAATTGGTTGTCCTAAAGGGTGACACTTATAGTTGATGTTTAGCTAGGATTTTGTGACTTGATGATTGCAAGGGCACGTTGAGTTCACTTGATCTTAGCGAAGTATTAACTTAGACTAATTTAGCACGAGAGCATAGATTAGTTGCCTTGAAACACTCGGACCATGACACGAACTTAAAAAACCCCATGAACCATTTTGCTTGTTTAAGTGATCTTTGGTATCATATCATTTTAGTTTGATTTGCTTGTCTTTGTATTTGTGTTGCTGTTGTTCTTGTGTTGTTTTTTTGTGTATGTTTGTGTGTCAAGTTACCAAAACCAAACCATTCAATCCAAAGTCTTCAAGTTCCTAAAATATAGCTAGTAAGCCGAGTAAGGCGTTCGCTTAATCCTCGTGGGATCGAAGACCCTACTTCATAAAACTATTTTGCGACGGTGGTTGGAGGTATTTCATGAGGCCAAAAACCACTCTAATCAATTGGCACCATTGATGGGGATTGAGTTTCGAAGCTAAATCTTAGCTTATGAACTTGGATTAGGAACTTTTGTCAACTAGGAAAACTTCTTGCAAACTCGTCGGGAAATTTTTCAGCTACTGCCACTCACGGATTTGAATTTTTTGGCCACATTAGAATCTGAATTTGTAAAACTAGGCCATAGTGTGATTGAAGTACATGATGTCTTCTTTCCAACGCCACTGAGTTTGCTCATTTTCAACTTAAGACAAAAAACTTATCGCATTTACAATATCAAAGGTCAACTTGCGAAAAACTTACCCAAAACTTCTTGCCAAGAAATTTAAGGTTCGCATTTTATTTTTCTGAGGGTCAAAACTTCCGAATTTGTAAAAACAAGCCAATCTTTGTGGATGTGGAAGTCTTCTTTCCATAGCCACTGAGTTTGCCTATTTTAGAGTTCGGAAGAAGAAGTTATCGCATTTTGACGACACAAAGGTCATTTCTGACAAATCTTGCAAAAAACTTGCTCAGAAAATTTTGGCCAGAATCTTAAGCTCGCATTTTAATTTTCTGGAGGTCCTAGATTCCGAATTTGAACACACAAGCCAAGATGAACTTTTAGTATTGGAAGTCTTCTTTCCATAGCCACTGAGATCATCTATTTTGGAGTTCGGAAGACAAAGATATCAATTTTTGAAGTTGCACGAGCCAAATACGATTTTTGACGAGTCTTGCCAAAAAACTGAATACGATTAGCCTCGTATTTTCACTATTTGAATAACTTAAGTCCAATCTGGGAAAAATTTCCTTAGATAAACTTGTAGTATTGGAAGTCTTCTTTCCATAGCCGCTAAGTTTGACTAAATTGGAGTTCGGACCAAAAAGTTATAAAATTTTTAAGTCACATGCCCAAAACGCTCTCAACCACCAACTTTTCTTTGGAAAGTAAAGTAGATGTAGTACACTTGGAAAGGACATTGCAAAAAGAAAAATTGCGACGAGAGAGGCTAAATCAAGGAAGACTAAATCAAGAAAGGATGAATTCCTTTGGTTACCATTGGTACAATGGAATTCAAAGATCATTTTTTGACGACGAAGTTGAGGACATACGTGAACTGGTGGAAGCAAACCAAAGAAAACTCAATATCATCCAAGCTCAGCTTTGGACTTGTGAATGGTGTGGATGTGAGGGACATGAGAAAAGTCAATGTGAAGAATACTGGTTCCCCACTCGACATGGAGCACCCTCAGATTATGAGAATTTTGAGCATTATGGTGAGGGGCAACATGAAACCATTTGTACTCCAATGTGGAGTGGAAATCCTTATTCCTCATGGTGCAAAGAAGAAGTACAACCTCTAAGGTCCGATTCCCTTGAAGATAGATTGGACTCAATGGAAGCAAGAATTGATAAAATGCTTGAAAATGGTGATGATATACTCAATAAGTTTGAGAAATTTTGTACGCCATGTCAAACTTTTGAGAGAGTGCAAGCTCACTCAGATGATATTTGCACTAGTGCACATACAAAAAATGCCATCTTCATTAAACCATTCAAGCTAATCTATCATTTAGGGAAAAACAATGAAGTGCAAATGGAGGATGACGATAAGCAAATGGACTTGAAAGTTGAGGAACCTCCATACGTTCCTCAACAATCATGCAACTATTCGATGTCATTCCTAGAAAATTTATATAGTATAGAGAACAAAGGGCATTTGTGGGATTTTGAAACAGAGGATTGGTACCAAGAAACCCCAACGAGCTTGTTTATTCATGCCAATGCACTTCCAAAATAGGGTAAAAAGAATGAGGAAAAGGAGGAATGTAAAGAAAAGATTGGGATTGAAGAGAGCACTAAAAAAAAAGCTGACAAGCCTATTAATAGTGCTCCTTTCTTTGTGTGTAAATATTGATCAACCATAGATTTGGCAAATATTGAAGATTCGGAGGAAAAAGAGGAAGCTATACCTAAGGTAGAGTCTAGTGTCATCCGCCATAATATTTCACCTCGACTTCAAGATCCAAAAAGGTTTGCTAAACCTTTACTATTAGAGATGGTAAGTGATGGAAAAACACCCTACCAGAATGTTGAACAACCTCCCACTCTTGGTTGGGATTGGTTAAACTTGGGTGAGATTTTGAAATCTCTCAATTCTATGATTAATGTGAGTGCTATTGACCAGTTGGTTAATTGGCAGATGTCTGCATTTTTGCGATTGATGAGAGATAACAAGTTACTACAATATGATTGTTGTGCTCAACAATTTATATTGGGTATTGAACTAGGTATGAAAAGTTAGAACACAATGGAGACTGTAGCAAAAATAGCACTCCTCACAAGTTGTGAATACTGTGGTACTACATAGTGACTCAACTAGGCTTATAGCCAAAAGGGTCACAATGAGAGGTAGTTCATAATGGTATGCCATTCGTGAGTTATATGAATTACGAAGGTCAAAGTTGAATCTATGACCCATCAGAATAGGGCGTCTGGTTTTCAAGCTTTCCAGGAATGCAGTGTAAATAAAAGCTAAAAAAATTAGCATAGATTATATTATAAAGTGTGTTAATTTGTTTGCATTTTATTTGTGTGTGTTTGTTTAAATTTAATTTCTTTTGTTTATAAGTGTAGTAACATAGGCACACTCTATCCACATTTGACGTTCACTATAGCAAGTCCACAAGCCCATCTTGAAGAACACAGGCGTATAATGATTAGCAGTAGGCACACAACAAATTGACCACGGAGCTCCTTTTTCCTTTATCTTTTATTTTATTTCCTTTATTGTAAATTTTGTATTTTTGTGATATATGTTAGTTTGTTCATATTTGTTTTGTTGTTTGTTTGTTTTGAGATAGTTTATTCATTTCTTTGGTGATCCAGTATGGAAGTGTTCCAATTTAAGCTCTGCAGGGTTCGATCTCCTTGCTGTTCTTAACGTACTAGATCATCGAGATAAAACTGTCTCAAATTTGTTTTCCTTTTGTAATTAGGTGTTTATTAGTATCTGAGACACCTTGAGGACAATGTGTCATTCAAGTGTGGGGGAGGGTTCCCTTCAGGAATTTTCTTTTGTGTTTACTATGTTTATATATGTGTGTCTAGGTTTAGACTTGGTATAAATTTTTCAAAATTTGACCCCCTTCAAAAATTTTCAACTTGTGTTAGAAGATTGTTGTCTTATTAGTTAGGAATTTAACTCGAGCGCAAAGCTTAGGAATATATAGAAACCTCACACTTAGTTATTTAGACTAGTGGTTTTGCTGTTTAGGCTAGACTAGAATGTTAATTACGAACCTTGTGTGAACTTTGAGCTGAAGGAGGAGACATCCGTCTCCAATTCTTTTCATGAGATGCATACTAAGTCAGTTGATTAAAGTATCCTACTAATACTTGTTATAGTCTTAGTTGTGTGGAAGTTAGTGGGAAGACGAGGGCATTTCTTTGACATTTGAGCCTAGAGCTTTAGAGACAAAATCCAACGATTTCCAATTATTTTAAACCAATTTGAGCCTAGCCTTTTCTTGATAATAGTCTAGGTAACCAACTTTTAGCCTAAATGACCGAGCATCCTTACCTTTAACCATTATATCCGAGGATCATAGGATGAATTGTTTGGGTTTAGTTAATAGCTTCATGGAAATGGTTTAAGTGGTTGAAATTGTAAAAAATTGAGTGGCCAAGTGTTGAAGCCGAGTTTATGCCTAGAACATGCTAAGTTATTTTAGTTTGTTTATTTTATAAAAAAAATGTGTTGTGAATATGGTGTTAGTAAAAAAAGGAAAAAAAAACAAAAGAAAAAAGAGAAAAACAAATAAAAAAAATGAAAAAAGAAAGTGTAGAATAAAGCATGAATTCTTGGCATAACCCCGAGCTTCAAAGTCATAGAAAATTGGGAATGTGGGTGAGAGCTTTATTATTTTAAGTGAGGATGTCTAGAATAGACGAGAGACTAGTTGCTTTTATAACGTTCTCAGATTGGGTGGTTTAACCACTATCCAAATATTTTACCTCACCTTTACCTTAAACCCCATTACAACCCGATATAAAGACCCCCTGATCATTAACAACCATACGACTTTAGACATTGCTGAGTAGGACTTAGGATGCTCAAAAAATATTGACTAAGTATGCTCGTGATAGGAAGTTGCCTACTTATACATTGAGTGAGTTAAACTTTCTATTCATTGAGAGGTTAATGATCTAGTGTCTTTTACATAATGTTAACATTAGTTTAAACAATTAAGTGTTAGAGGTTTTTATCGATTCGTTCGTTTTGTGATTAAGTTAATGAACTAGCTATGTAGGGAGAGTCTTTTGACTTGAGCTGATGTTTTTGGGGGGAGTCATTTTACGAAGTCTTTATGCTATGTCTTTTCTTTTTTGTGTGTTTTTATTTTATCGTGATTTTTGTTTGTTTGTTTTTATTTTGTCTGTGTCCGCATTTAAGTTTTGCTTGGGGACAAGCAAAGATTAAAGTGTGAGGGTGTGATGAGTGTCAAAAACACTCATTATTTATGTACATTTTAGTATACGTTTAGCTTTGTTTTTAATTGTTTAAGTGTGTTTTCTTTGTCTATGTCTTATTTTTGTACATTTTGTACTTTTGTCGTGTTTGTTCGTTTTTCTTAGGTTTTCTTGTGTTTTAGGAGCTTTACGGACAATAATCTAAGGAGGCATGATCAAGACCTCGAGGATACGAGCAAAATGGACTCGACAAGGCAAAATGGCAAAAAGATTGGTTGAAACCGTAGCTACCTATGGAGGGCGCCAACCTTGACCTCTTCCAACTAAAAAAATCATAACTTCCTCATAAGAAGTCGGATTGAGGCGCCGTCAGTGGCATTGGAAAGAAGTCATCCCTAGCTACAACTTCAATAGGGCATCAACCGGCTCTGAGTCTAAGTAGTCCGAATTGCAAGAAAGAGAGACGTGTTTGCAATAGTGATGATTGGAGGGTGCCATACATGACATATGTATGACAAACCATTGGAGGGCGCTAATCTTTAGTTGGAGGGTGCCAATCCTTGCATGACAAGGAACCATGGAGGGCACCAATCCTTCCATTGGAGGGCGCCATTAGTGGTTGACAAAGTAAGCATTGGAGGGCGCCATTGGATCATTGGAGGACGCCAATCTTTGCTTGGAGTGCGCCAATTTTGTGGTGGCTGCATGGAAGTCACGAAAACAGCCAAAATAAGTGGCCAACACTTAGATTTTTCCTTGCCAACTTACCTTAACTTATGTGAAAAATGGATGAAAGGTGGAGACCAAGTTAAGTTAGTTGTTAGGATATTAGATTAAGTTAGAGTTTAATATTTTCCATTAGCTAAGTTTGTAGTTAGTTAATTAATTAGCTAAGGCAAGAGGAGGCAGCCAACTCTCCAAGGAAAGCCACAGACCAAATGAGAAAAAAGAAAAGAAGGAAAAAGAGAGAGAGGAGGCCGAGAGCAAGCGAAGGAGAAGAAGAAAGAAAGAAAAGAAAGAAGGCAAAACAAAGGCAAAAACCAAGCTTAGGCTTGGACTTGTAAAGCTTCCTTACTCTTTCTCTTCTTTAATTTCTTATACTTAGTTCTTGTAAACCATATATATATGTTGTTGTATTTGTTATTGTAAATATGTGTGAGTAGTTAATTTTATGGTGTGATGCCTTGATCCTTAAGTAAGCTTATGGTTTAAAAGGGGGTAAAAATGATAAGGTGCATGTTCTAGTTAAAATACTTAAAGCTTAGTCTAATTTGGCCACCTAGAACTATGAAATTAATCAAGTCTTGATCTTCGAGAGGAGAAAGACTTGATCGAAAAATTAATTAGTTGATCTGTTGCCTTGTAAGATGTGGACTCCTTCTTGGTAATTGGTTGTCCTAAAGGGTGATACTTATAGTTAATGTTTAGCTAGGATTTTGTGACTTGATGATTGCGAGGGCACGTTGAGTTCACTTGATCTTAGCTAAGTATTAACTTAGACTAATTTAGCGCGAGAGCATAGATTAGTTGCCTTGAAACACTCAGACCATGACACGAACTTAAAAAACCCCACGAACCATTTTGTTTGTCTAAGTGGTCTATGGTATCATATCATTTTAGTTTGATTTGCTTGTCTTTGTATTTGTGTTGTTGTTGTTCTTGTGTTGTTATTTTGTGTATGTTTGTGTGTCAAGTTACCAAAACCAAACCATTCAATCCAAAGTCTTCAAGTTCCTAAAATATAGCTAGTAAGCCGAGTAAGGCATTCGCTTAGTCCTCGTGGGATCGACAACCCTACTTCATAAAACTATATTGCGACGGTGGTTGGAGGTGTTTCATGATACTGAAAACCACTCTAATCAGTGTTCGCTCGATCGTCCTCCATTTCTCCAAGAATAGGCTCCTAAAAACAAGCAAACTCAATGAAAAACAATAAACTCTACAAAAACACGCAATGAACGAAAACTAACACTACGATAACTAAAATGCAAATAAATCAACCTAAAATACTAAGAACGACCTGCTAAAAGGACACAAATAATGAGTGTTTTTCACACTCATCACACCCCCACACTTGAATCTTTGCTTGTCCCCAAGCAAAAACTCAAAATGCGGACAACAACCTAAACGAAAATCAAATAAGAACAAACAAACACATAATAAGGTAAAGACATGGCATGAATTGATCAACACTTAACTTCCCTACAAAAATTAGCTCACATCACAATGAAATCATAATCTAAGTTAGTTCATTAATTCAAAACACAAAGCATATATATCAAAACATCCTATGTACTACTCAGCGTTATCTAAAAGTCACAATAGTTGCTAATGATCGGGGGGTCTTTTCATCGAGTTGTAATGGGGCTTAAGGTCAAGGTGAGGTAAAATATTTGGTTGGTAGCTAAACCACCCAATCCGAGAACATGTCACAAATGTAACTAATCACTCATCTAATCTAAACATCCTCATAAATAACACATTTATAAGCACAATCCCCAAGTAAACCAATAAACTAAGACGGAGAAGCATGAGTTTTCCTAGAAAACATGCCTTATTCAACTTTACATTCTTTTTCACTTTTTTTTCTTTTCTGTTCTTCTTTTTTTTATATAAACAACACTTATTCACAAACTTCAACAAACTATACATACTTAGCACGTTCTAGGCAAAAACTCAGCTTCTTACATGGCCATAACTACAAAATCCCAATGAACATAACCCAAATTAAGCCTAAGCTACCAACTAAACCCAATACGAATCATTCCCACTCAAACCTAAATGTCTTCAGACTGGATGACAAAAGGTAAGAAAGATGGTTGAAATAAGCTTTAAGATTGGCTTCATCATCTAAGATCAAGAAAAGGCTAGGCTCAACGGGTTTAAACAATGAATATATAAGAGATTTTGGCTCTAAAGCTCTAGGCTCAATGTCAAAGAATGCCCCCGTCCTTTTCTTAACCTCCACACAACCTAGACTACAATAAGTACTAGTAGGTACCTCGATCAACTAACTCTAGTATGCATCTCATTAAAAATATAGAGACTGATGTCTCTTCCATCAGCTCAAATGCTCACAAGGTGCACTCAACAACCTTCTAGTCTAGTCTACACAGTGAGACCACTAGTCTAAACAACAGAGTGCAAGGTTTCTACCAATTCCTAGGCTTTATGCTCGAATTAAATCCCTAACTAAGAAGATGATAAAATTCTAACACAAGTTGAAATTTTTGAGGGGGGTCAAATTAAATTCATGCCAAGTCTAAACCTAAATAAAACAATTTAACATACTAACATGCTAAACAACCTAAAAGGAGGATTCCTAGAAGGAACCCTCCCCCACACTTGAATGACACATTGTCCTCAAGGTGTCTAAGATACTAATAAACACCTAATCACAAAAAGAAAACAAAGGTGAGATAGTTTTACCTTAATGATCTAGTACGTTAAGAAGCATCAGGAAAATTTAACCCTGAAGATCTCAACTAGGAACACTTCTGTACCAAATCACCAAAGATATGAATAAACTATCTCAAAACATGCATACATAGAAACAAACATACAACACATTAACTCACTAATAGGGTGTCATGTAAACTACCTCTTTATGACCTTTTTGGCTCTAAGCCTAATAAGATCACCTTGTAGTAACACAATACGAATATTAAATGAGTTACATGCACACAAACTCAAAAACATAATCAAAAGATATAAAAGTAAACAAACAAAGAAAACAAATAAAGAAAGTAAACAAAGAAAGGAAAAAGGAGCTCCCTGTCAATCATCTATAGGAGGTGGTGGTGGAATATTAAGCCGCTGCTAAAATTCTCCACCCAGTTGCGCATCCACTCAGTGTGTGCTCATTGCTGCTTGTAATGCTCCTGCTGGCGCGCCATGTGAGCTCTATGTTCGGTATAAAACACCCTCTGCTTCTCTCTCCGAGTCTAAGCTCAGCCTCCATACGAGTATTGTAGTCGCACTAGTGGTCCTATCCAATTGCATTGCTAATTACATAGTCCTGTAGGTTAGGTGCCTAATGACTTAGCCCTACTTCATCATGATGGGCCGGGTCTTGATGTTCCTGCTCATCCTCTCTGTGTGCTGGCATCTATCCTACTACTCTAAGGCAATCCTGAACTACCTTGCACCTTTCCCATGGCTTGTACATGCATATCTCCTTACCGTCTGTAATTATCTTCTCGATTAGTTTGCTATAGTGGAGTTCTTTGATGTCAAGTGGCACCATTCAATGATTGGACCTTGAAAGTCTGCAAACTGCTCAGAGAAATGGTGACCTGCAATGTGGGAAATAATATGATCCAAGTACAGATACCTAGGTTCCCTATCACTAATGGATCGTGCAAAGCAGTTAATGACCATGGCAAATATGCTAAATGGAATGTCATGGCATAGGCAGTCGATGGCATAAAGCTGAGCTCGGAATACTTTAGACTCTTCCCATTGACCACTGAAGGTCAGATTCATAAAGCGATAGAGGATGCCTAAATATGGTTCCCTAATTAGGGCATTAGGCACCCTCCCCAACTCATATCTCTCAAAACCTGTAATTTCTTACCATGCCTAATGGGCCTGATTAGCAGGTGTGAAGTCTAAAGTCCCTACTCTAGACTTAAGGTCAAAGAGGTCATTAAATTCAGGTTCATTCATGCCAAAATCAGTATCAAAGACATGTGCAGTGAATGAACCTTTATTTGCCGCAACCTGCAACATGCAATAGAACTCTAACACTAGTTCCCGCCTAGCCATTATTTCTCTATTTTCAAAGTAATCCCAACCCAACTTCCTAATGGCCGACCACAACTTTCTATCCACCTCTAATCTCTTTATGTCATGCCAATCAATTTTGAAATGACTAAAGGTAGTAAGTTGAAAAAACCTTTGATACCTCTCTCCCTCCCAATCATGGAAGTTTGCAAAGGGAGTGTCGTAGTGGTCATGGATGTCTAGGAGTGGAGAATCTGGTGGTGAAGGCATAGGGTTTTTCGTACGCTTTCTCTTGTCTTCGCATCAAACATGGCTAAATCCTGCATCATTTGCCATTGAGGAATATGTTTTGGGTGTTAGGTAATGTGGGGAAATAGTCGGGAAGGATTATGCTTAGTTGGTTTTAAAGTTTTTGGTGGCGGGAGAGTTTGTGTTTTGAAATTTTGTGAAGAATAGTGCATATCCGAGAGTTTTATAAGCTATTCTACCCAAAACTAGCGTATGCCAAGTCCATTGGCATGCACCGGCTTCTCTGATTTTTCAACCCTGGCATACGCCATTTGCATTGGCATGCACCAACTTCTCTGAATTCACTTGACATAGCGTATGCCATATACATTAGCGTGCGCCAACTATGTACGAACTGCAAAAACTACACACTTAAGATACAAACACTAAAACTAAAAGATCGCACATAAGAAACAAACATGCTAATCTAATTTTTTTGGCTTTTATGTACACTGCATTCCTAGAAAGCTTGAAAACCAGATGCCCCATCTTCATGGGTCATAGGTGTAACTTCGACTTTTGCAATTCGCACAACTCACGAATGGCATACCATGACGAACTACCTCTCCATGCAACCTTTTTGGTTCTAAGCCTAATAGGGTCATAACGTAGTAGCTTGGTACGCTCAATTTGTGAGTTAGTGCTATTCTTGCTACAGTCTCTGTCATATTCTAACTTTACTCACCTTGGACAAAATTCAAATCTCTTCATCCTCCTCTTGTAGGTACTCTTTAATGTTCCTCTCGAGTGTCTCAAGAAGTTTTCGTCACGTCACTCAATTCACAAAGTCTCTTTCGTTAAATGGAGAATAATGAGGCAAACATCTATTGAGATTTTTCTAGAAACTAAGGCACTAACTTTTTTTGGTGAAAAAACTAAGACACTAACTAGACGAATATACTTAGCGCAAAACATCCTGTTCTTTATTCTCTATAGGTGAAAGAGGTGTTACCCAATTCTTCCATTCGTTCAAGCAGTGGATGGCACATTAACTGATTGCACCTCTACATCTCGATTAATGTCACCCCCTCTAATGTAGATTTTGCATTGTTGGCCGTTGACTTTAATGACTAACCCCTTGCTATCTTTCAAATCAAGTGCTCTAAAAGGGAACACTTTGACAATTTGGTATGGGTCGCTCCACTTAGATTTGAGCTTCCCTGGGAAGAGTCTTAGTTGCAAGTTATAGAGAAGAACATGCTGCCCCTCCTTGAAATCTTTCTTGATGATGTGGTGTCTTCTCGTGGTCCTCTCCTTGTAAAGTCTTAAGCTCTCGAATGCCAAGTCTCGCATTTCATCCAACTCCTCAAGTTGGAGAATTCTGCACTTTCCAGCCTTTTTGTAATCATATTTAAGGGTTTTGATTGCTCAAAATGCATGATGCTCAAGCTTTACTGGAAGATGGCATGTTTTGCCATAAACAAGCCTATAAGGTGACATTCCTATCAACATTCTGAATGCCGTTCGATAAGCCCATAAGACATCATCAAGCTTGTTCGACCAATCCTTCCTTGCTGTACCGACCATCTTTTCCAAGATTTTCTTGAGCTCTCTATTTGAAAGCTTAACCTGTGTGCTAGATTGGGGATTGCCACCTTGTGCATTACCCCATATCTCTTTAGCAGGACTTCAAATTGCTTGTTACAAAAATGTGGCCCACCATTATTGATTATCACTCGTGGTACTCCAAATCTAGAGAAGAGCTCCTTAAGAAATCGGATAACTACTATAGCATCATTTGTCGGTGACGCCAAAGCTTCTACCTACTTTGAAACATATTCTACTCCTACCAAGATATACTTGTTGCCATATGATATTGGGAAAGGTCCCATGAAGTCCAATCCCCAAACATCAAAGAGCTCAATCTCTAGAATTCCTGATAAAGGCATCTCATACCTCTTTGAGATGTTTCCTGTTCTTTGGCAGCAGTCATATTACTTAACATAACTACGTGCATCCTTGAAGATGAAAGACCAATAGAATCTGCATTCGAAGACTTGAGATGTGGTTCTTGTAGCTCCATAATGACCTGAGTAAGGTGTGTTATGGCATTACTTAAAAATGTTTACTACTTCCCAACTAGCAATGCAATGTCGAAGAACCTCATCACTACACCTCTTGAAAAGGTACGGATCATCCCACACATACATCTGAACATCCCGTAGAAATTTCTTCCTTTGGGGATAACTCAGATCTACAAGAATAATTCCTCCAACTAAAAAGTAGGCACAATCTGCATACCAGGGAACTTCTTCTCTACTCTTCGTCATAAGAGTTTCATCTAGAAACTCTTCTTGAATATTCCCTTCAATCTCCATGTCGTCGCTTTTCTCTAACCTAGATAAATGATCTGTGATAATGTTTTCTGCTCCTTTCTTGTCATTAATGGAAAAATCAAATTTTTGGAGTAATAAAATCCAGTGCATCAAGCGAGGCTTGGCATCTTGCTTTGAGAACAGATATCTCAAAGCTGCATGGTTAGTATAAATTATAACTTTTGAACCAAGCAAGTACGGCCTGAATTTGTCACATGTATAAACAACCGCAAGCATCTCCTTCTGTATGGTTGTATAATTGAGTTGAGATCCTGCCAGTACAATACTTGCATAGTAGATTACATGAAGCTTTCCCTCTTTTTTCTGTCCTAGCACACAACCAAAAGCAAGATCACTCGTATCACACATTAATTCAAATAGAAGCTTCCAGTCCTATGATGAAATCACGGGAGCTGTGATAAGAGCTTTCTTTAGAGCATCAAATGCCTTAAGGCAGTGCTCATCAAAGTTAAAGGATACATCCTTAACCAACAAATTTGTTAGAGGCTTAGCAATTATAGAGAAGTTCTTGATGAATCTTCTGTAAAAGCCGACATGTCCCAGAAATGCTCTAACTCCTTTAACTATGGTTGGTGCATCCATCTTCTCTATCGCCTCTATCTTAGCTTTATCAACTTTCATTCCAGCTCTAGAAATTTTGTGCCCAAGGACTATCTCTTCATCTACCATAAAATAGCAATTTTTCCAGTTGAGCACAAGATTCTTTTTCTCACATCTCTTTAATACTTTGTCTAGGTTGTCAAGATAATGATCAAATGAGTCTTTGAACATAGAGAAGTCATCCAAGAAGATTTCTATAATCTTTCTCATTCATCTCCCAGAAGATAGACTCCATGCAATGTTGGAATGTTGCTGGGGCACAACTTAATCCAAAAGGCATTCTGCGATATGCAAAAATACCAAAGGGATAGGTGAAAGATGTCTTCTCTTGATCTCTGGGGTATATTACAATTTGGTTGTACCCTGAGTACCCATCCAAAAAGCAATAATAAGAATACCCCACTATCCTTTCCAATATTTGATACAATGAATGGAAGTGGGAAATGATCTTTTTGTGTGGCATCATTCAATTTATGATAATCGACGCACACTCTCCATCTGGTCTCAGTTCTTGTTGGAATGAGCTCCCCTTTCTCGTTGATCACAATTGTCATTCCTCCTTTCTTAGAAATACAATGGATTGGACTTACCCACTCACTATCCGAAATCGAATAAATAATACCAACCTCGAGGAGCTTAATCACTTCTTTCTTAACAACCTCCTTCATCTCGCCTCACTCCATCCTCTATGTGAATATAGTGCATCACAATTTCTGGGCTTATTCCTTTGATATCAAATATTTGCCAAGAAATGGCCTGATGAGTGTGAAAAGCAAGAGAAAAGAAAAAAAGTGATGTAAATTCGACAAGTGAAGTGCTTCGTAGTTATTAGCATTTGGGTGAAATTGGTAAATTTGAGCTAATTGTGCTTGGTGAGAATGTTTAGAATAGATGAGTGACTAGTTTGTGTAAAGTATGTCCTCAAATTTGGTAGTTGAGCTACTACATGATACCATCTCCCATATACCTTTGCCTAGTTACTACCCTTTTGTTAAATTTGTCCCCCGATCATTAGCGATTATGCGACCTTGAGATACAATTTAGTAGGATGTAGGATGCTTCAAAATATACCGACCAATTATGCGAGAGATAGGTAGTTGACAACTTATAAATTGAGTGAGAAACTTTCTGAATCCTTGTGAGTTTAACCCTCTAGTGTCTTTTACGTAGTTTTAACATTTTTCTAAACAATTGAGTAGGAGATGTTTACTATTTCTAGTCTTGATGTTTTGGTTGATGAACTAGCTGGGATCAGGGTGATCTTGTGATTTGAGCTTGGATATATTGAGGGGAGTTAAGTGGATGATGGAGATAAGGATGAAGATAGAGTATTAGTTATCTATAGATTTATTTATTAATTATATTTATGTTTTGGATTATCATTAGGAGTTTGATTTTTAGTAGGATATTAATTAATAGGTTTCTTATAAATAGGACTTCTAGTATATTGTTTTAGTTGGTTGATTGATTTGATAAATAAAAATGTTTGTTTGAGTTTGGTTAAACTCTGGTCGCTTTCTAGATATTCTTAGAATCAATGGGATTTGATGTATCCGTTGGTGTTCTTGTCTCTTTCGCTGCATCAGTTGGTATCAGTTGTCCAGTCAACGCTCCTCACCATGCCACCAAGGTGTGATACCCAAAGGGAGGCGACTGACCTGCACCAGTTGGAACGCCGTTTGGATGACATAACCCAACAAATGGTCGAAGTTCAACTCCAACAGGGTCAGATTTTGGCTTTGCTTCAGGTGCAAGCTATGCCAGCTTCGCGAGACCATACCCGTACTCAACCTACTGCTCCTCTAACGCAGTTTGATCATATCTCTTCTGATGATGAGGATGACAAGGTTGAAGAAGTTGGTGAATCTGTTATTGACTTATTTGGGTAACCAATTTTTGACTCTTACTTTGATGAGGAAGAAGAAGTCGAAGATGTTGCTCATGAGTTATTGAATGTGCATTATCACAAGGTTGCTCAAGATTCTGAGATTGAAGAGGTCGAGCACATTGATTTTCTCAGAGTGGATAGGTTTGATTATATTGCAGCTTATTCGTTATTGACTTTGTGGAACAATCTTAAGGATGCTGAATGTTTTGCTCGAACACGTGAGTTTTTGGCCGTTCATCTGGAGCATATTTGCAGTTATGTGCTTTTCAAGTATTTATTCTGTTTGGAGGGACGATATCAAGTGTCTCCACGTTGCTCAAAGTTGGTCAAGAGTGCATTTACGAAGATCTCCAACTGGCCTACGATACCAAATTCGAGGATGAATTTCTCCAACCGGGGGAGAATGATGGAGATAAGGATGAAGATAGAGTATTAGTTATCTATAGATTTATTTATTAATTATATTTATGTTTTGGATTATCATTAGGAGTTTGATTTTTAGTAGGATATTAGTTAATAGGTTTCTTATAAATATGACTTCTAGTATATTGTTTTGGTTGGTTGATTGATTTGATAAATAAAAATGTTTGTTTGAGTTTGGTTAAACTCTGGTCGCTTTTCGGGTATTTTTAGAATCAACAGGATTTGACGTATCCGTTGGTGTTCTTGTCTCTTTTGCTGCATCAGTGGAGAATTTGACATGCCAAGTCTTTTGTTTGCTTGATTGTTTTTCTTGTCTTTGTTGTGGTTGTGTGTTTTGAGTCTTTTGTTTTTGCTTGAGCATTGCTTGAGGACAAGCAATGATTCAAGTGTGGGGATGTGATGAGTGTGAAAACACTCATTTTTTGTGTTTGTTTTTAGAGTCTTTTTGCCTTTGTTTCTTTTGTTAGTGTTAGAAATGCATGGTATTAGTGTGAATATCGTGCATTGTCCATTTTTGTGATGTCTTTTGAGTTTTATTGTGTTTTCCTTGGTTTCATAGGTTTTGGATGTGCCATGCTTCATCGAACGCAATCGGGCCTGCCGGGAAGGAAGGACAAAAACAACTATGGGCCGTGGGCTTTTGACGGGGATTGACCTCTGGTGACTAAAACAGCGATAACTTTCGCTTACCACTTCCAATGGAGGCAAGTGAGGTGGCGTTGGAAAGCAGACATTCAGGACTACAACTTCGTCTCTAATAGTCTTCATCCATTTTGGAGTCTACGATGGTCAAAAACCATGTATAAAGTTGGAGTCCGAATCTGGTGATTTTCCAGTCGAGTGGGCCAAACTTGGAGGCAAAATTTGGGCCCAAGATGAGTGCCTTGGCCCAAATTCCGTGGCTGCTACTTGAGAAAGAAAGAAGAGACTTGAGAAGGCTAGAGACAAGTTAGATATTTGTAAGAGTTAGGATTGGTATTACGTAGTTAAGTAGATTAAAAATCACTTTAACTTTTAATTCCACTCAACTTCATTTGTAAGAAAAACTTGAAGATTTGCTTGAGAGCTTTTGAAGAAAGAAGAACTTGAAGAACACTTCTTGAGTTTTCTCTCCTCTTAACTCTTTCATTATTTTCATGCTTGCTTTACTTATGTTAAATAAAATGTTTAGTTTGTTAATAGCTATGTGTGAGTAGTCATTTTGTGGGATCGGTGCTTATATGATTTCTAAGTAGCTAATGATCTAAAGGGGGAGATTTAATGCTTATTATTGTGTTCTAATCAATAACCTTAATGCTTGGTTTTGCTTGATCATAATAACCATGATTATGTTTGATTTAAATGTCTGAGAGGAATTGAGATTAAATGATTGATTGATTAGATGATTAATGATCTTTTGATGAGAGATCTCATGAGAAATTAGTTATCCAAAGGGTTATGCATATAATTGGTAATTGGTAGGACTAAATGAGTTTTTGGAGGCGAGAGCACATCTAATTCATTGAAAACTTGTTAAGAATCAATTTAGACTATTTATAGCGAGAGCATGAATATGTTGCCTAAGAAAAACTCGGTTCACAATTGAACTTTGTAACCCCCTTGTATCATTATGCTATTTTGATTGTTATAAGTACTAAGTCTACTTTGCTTAATTTGTTAGAATCGTTATAATTCGTAATCGTGACTTGTGCCTTTGATTGAAGTGATTAAATCGTGACATATGCTTTTGATTGAAGTTTATATTGTGTTTTGGAAATTGTTAGTGTCTCTTGTAGTTAGGTGTCAATTAGTTACACTTAGAGTTAACAATCATCATCACCAATATCCAAGTCATAGTCCTAAACTAGTAGTCAAGTCGAGTTAGCGGCCTATAACCAAGTCCTTGTGGGACAACATTCCCGTTCTTATCTTTACTGCAAGGAAGGAGACACGCAAAAATCCTTTCTCGTCAATTAGCGCCATTGCCGGGGATTTGAGGAATAGATGTTGAGTTTAGCTTGAAAACTTGGATTAAGACATTATTTTTTTTAGGTTACGTTACGTTGCTTGGGAACAACGAGAGTTTGCATGCCCTTAACTCGATCTACAGCCACTCCTCCTTTGTTTCTTGACGCAAACATAGCTAAGATAAAGAAGTTGTTACGATGAGAAAGAAGAGCTAAGAAAAGGATGGAGAATTCGGCTCAACAAAGCGATAAGGCACCAAGAGATAACTAAATGAATGGAGCTCCACGACAATCTTTGATGGATTATTCTAAGCCTACTTGGAAAGGGGCAAGATCAGGAGTACAAAACCCACTAATACAAGCAAATAATTTTGAGATTAAGCCGGCTGTGATTCAAATGCTCCAAACTCAGTCCAATTCTTTGATTTACCGAGTGAGGATCCAAATGAACATATTTCAGATTTCTTGGAATTAGCCGATACCTTCAAGTATAATAGATTTTCTGAGGATGCTAAGAAGCTAAGGTTATTTCCATTTACTTTGAGGGACAAGGCAAAGTTGTGGTATAAGCAGTTGGTAAAGACACCAATTGCTACTTGGGATGAGTTAGCGGATGCATTCCTAGAGAAGTATTTCCCCTTTTCAAAGACTAAGCAACTCGTTAAGGAGATTAATAACTTCCAACAATTCGAGAATGAGTCTTTGAGTGAAGCTTGGGATCGGTTCAAGGAATTGCAAAGGAGTTGTCCACACTATTGTTTGTCAGAGGAGTCTTTACTCCAAACCTTTTACTATGGTCTTGGACCAACTACGATAGGGACGGTGGATGCGGCCTCAAATGGAAACTTTTTGAGAAAGGGAGTAGATGAAGCATACTACGTCCTTGAAGAATTGTCAATTACAAACTGTTTAAGGCAAAAGGATAGAGCAAAGCAACCAATAAGGGAGCAAAAAGGCTTACTTAATCTTGATTTTGAAGACTCTGTCCAAGTTCAATTGGCGTTGTTGACAAAAAGGATGAATGATTTAAGCTTGAACAAGGTCAACATACTAGCCATTTCAACAACTTGTGAGATTTGTGGCAATGTTGGCCATGAGATGGATCAATGTGCAATGATGAATCCACCGATGGAGCAAGCTCATTTTGTAAGTGGCCAAGGCCAAGGAGCGAATAGGATGGGAAATAACCCATATTCTTCCACCTATAATCCCGGATGGAGGAATTATCCCAACTTTTCATGGAAAGGAGGAAATAGTGTGGATAACATGGCACTTGTTCCTAATAAAGGACTTCCTTTACGTGTACCACAAGGAGCACCACCTGGTTTTTAACCACGTGCTTACTTGACAGATCGAATGGGAGCTATGGAAGAGAAGTTTGGAGATTTGTTTGATAATTGCTTGGAAAATCTGGTAAGAGTTATGGAGAGATGTGAAGAAAAGAACCTTGTTCTCAATTGGTAGAAATATCATTTCATGGTAGAAGAGGGCATTGTTCTTGGGCATAAGATATCCAAAATGTCAGTTCATGGTAGAAGAGGGCAAAGATAGAAGCCATATAGAAGATGGCCGCGCCGATTTCAGTTAGAGGAGTGAGAGCTTTTCTTGGACATATGGGATTTTACTGACGATTTATTAAAGATTTCTCTCTGATAGCAAAGCCGCTTACTAACTTGCTAGTGAAGGAAGTACCTTTCAACTTTGATGAGCCTTATCTTAAGGCATTTGCTTTGTTGAAGAAAGCTCTTATTACAGCTCCGGTAATTTCATCTCCGGATTGGAATTTACCATTTGAGTTGATGTGTGATGCAAGTGACATTGCTTTAGGATGTGTGCTTGGTCAAAAGACGGAAGGGAAGCTTCATATGATTTACTATGCTAGGAGGGTGTTGGCGGGTGCCCAACTCAATTACACGACAACTGAGAAAGAGTTGTTAGCGGTGGTCTATGCGTGTGACAAATTTCGTCCATATTTGCTTGGATTGAAGGTGATCATTTACACTGACCATGTGGCCTTGAAGTATTTGTTCTCTAAAAAAGATGCTAAGCCTAGGCTTATGCGATGGATTTTTTTTTCAAGAACTCCCATCAAATAAAATAAAAAAGCGGATACAAAAGCGTCTAAAGCCCACAACGCACCTGTGAAACCAACAATCATAGTCATCAGGTGGAGCAGAACCACTCCAAACTAATAATCCAACAAGCCTGGAAGTTAGGTGGGAGGACATAGACTAGCCTAAACCCCTTCTAGCTAACAATCCTGGTAGTCAGGGCAGGCAAAACAGATGTCTCGCAGCCGCCAAAAGAATATCATCAAGGAATAAACCTGTAGTAGGGCTACCCAGACATATCGCGTTCGATGTGGCTGATGAGCGAAGCCAGATAAGAGTGCCACAAGGCAGCCTCCGTGAGGTGCGTCAGAGCATTAGCTGCCGTATTTCCCCCATGGAAAATATGGGTGATGTGCAACTGCATCTGGTCGCGAAGCCTTAACATGCAGAGCCAACGAGATCGCTAAAGCCAGGGGACCTCTGTTTGCAACACCTGGAATCGCGATAGCATGTACATGGAATCTGTCTTTAGCCACAGTCTGTGTCATCCATATGCATGTACGAACTCCACTACAAGAATGGTGGCCAGAAGCTCTGCCTCAAAGGTGAAGCAGCTCGGGATAGGATGACTAAAACAACCATGTACAAAGCCCCGAGAGGTTTGGAAGACCCCAGCAGATCGGCCCTACCCTAGGGTGCCCAGCAAACTACCATCCGTATTGTACTTGAGCCAACCCGGAGGGGGCACCGCTAAGTGACCTTAACGATGCGCGGTGCCCGGCCCAGCCTTGGTGCAATACGGAGGTCGCAAAATAAAACCTCCTCCCGCTATGAGGAAAAGCACTAACCTGAGTTAAAAACTGTAGTCTCACTCACCATGCACCAGAAAAGTATAAGCAATGCCTCCAGACTCCAACTCTGCTCCCTGAAAATGCACGCATTGTGCTCCATCCATAAAAGCCAGCCCGCAGTGACCACTAACACTCGCCAAAGAACGTCAACCTGAGGACTAAATCACGCCCGCATCACCTCTGTGATGAGCTCGGCAAAGCTCAAGAAAGGTCGCCACTGTACCCCAAATAAGCCAAAGACAAACCTTCAAAAGGCAGCTACGATCGGGTAGCTGGTCAACACATGATCCAGTGACTCGGACTCTGCCATGTACAAATAGCACACACTCGAACCGATAGACCCCCGGCGAGTCATGACATCTGTAGTAGGGAGAGCCCTGAGAATGGCTCGCTATAGAAACACTAACCTCCGATAGACCCCAAATCCAGGATCCCAAGTGTACTGATAAGTGTGATAGGCGTAGATGATCATATGCAGCCCTGGAAGTAAGTACGCCATCATGGGCATAGACCCAGATCATCCTGTTACTGCCAGGGGGTCCAAGCCTGTATCGACGGATTTCCTGAATGATCGCAGGAAAAGCCCTGCAGAAAATCCTGTGCAAATGCCAACATTCGTCCTGCTAATAATCAGCCACCATAAAAGTGCAGCGTGGATAGAGGTGCTCCGACAGCCCGACTCTCTTGACAATCATGTAGCCCAGCTAGTTGTCTAACCAGAAGTTGGTCGAGGAATCTTCCCCAACCAACACCCGTGATGACCGGACAATGTCTGGGAGGCAACTCCGAACTTCGCGCAAAATAGAGGAGCGCACATGTCGCTACGGTGTTGTGTCGACCATGTCAATCAATCGATCTCAAATGCAGTCCCAATAATTAGCCGAGCCGTGTAGAATGGACAAGGTGAGCCAACTCAGGAAAGCCTGGTTCACCAGTCTGATAAAGCGGAGACCCTACCCGCCCTCCTCCCTCGGGGCACAAATGCGATCCCAAGACACTGGGTAAGAGGCTCGACTATAGATGTCCTCGGTCCATACGAAGTTTCTCATGCACATGTCAACCTGCTCCAAAAGTGAGATCGGCCACTAATAAACCATCATCGAGTGCGTCAATGAGCTCAAAATAACTATCTGTACCAGGCACGCTCGATTGGCCATAGATAAGGAGGACCCTTTCCACCGAGCAAACTTGCTAAAGATAGAGTTAGCAGTACCCTAAAAGTGTCTACGGTGAGAAGGTCCGCAGAATATAGGCACTCCAAGATATATGAAAGGGAGCTAATCTGCCGAGATACCTAAGATGTCTAGTAGCACGCCACGCTGCCAAGCTGTCATACTCTCACTGAGATAAACCCAGGACTTTGCCGGATTATAGTGATGACCTGATAATGCCGCATACTCCTATAGAATCCGTAGCGGCGTATGGCAGTCGGCACTAGTGGCCTGCCCAAAAATGATGACATCGTCCGCATACAGTAGGTGGGACGGGAAGACACCACTGCGACCAACTCGAAAACAAGTGAAGGCCCCTCGAACCACTACGTGCTAGATCAAGCAGCTAAAAATCTCCTCGGCAACAATGAACAGCAGCAAAGATAATGGGTCACCCTAGCACACCCCCTACGAGCAGCCAAAGTAACCTGCTGGGATCCCGTCAACCAAAATGGACAACCTGGCAGAGTGCATTATGCTAAGAACCATCTCCCCAAACTCCTCGGCGAAACCTCAGGCCTGGAGGACCGCAATCAGAAAGTCCCAACAAAGGGTATCAAATGCCTTCCGTATATCCACCTTGATGGCTATATTGCCACCATTCTGTCATCTACTCAGCCAATTGATACCCTTTGAGGTCAGCACCATACAGTCGTGTATCCTGCGACCCGGTACTGTTGTCTCTTCTTTTTCTCAATAGGCTAGCCTGTGCTGTGTTTCACGTTAAAAATGTAAAAGTGCGATTCGGATAGTCCTACGTTCTTGATCCGAAGCTAGTTGAAGATTCCTGCGATTTTTATGCCACCTGGCCTCCTATGGCGCATGCCAATAGTGTCTATTGCGCACGCCAATGGTGTCTAAAAAAGCTAGCCTTGCATGCTTTTCTCGCGGCCTAAGTCAGGACACGAGTGGCGTGCGCTAATGCCTATTGCGCTCGCTAATGTTCTTCTTGCAAGAACAATGGCGCGCGCCAATGCCTTATGGCATGCGCTAACTTTACACAGACTAAGCACAGAGTAAGTCCGGTTTTGTCGATCCTCAGGGAATTGAGTTCTAAGGCTTCGTAGTTAATTTCCAAACTTGTTTAGGAGTAAATTATGATGGTTGGTTGATTGATAACTCTATCAAACTTCTACATTAACGATCTACAGATTAAAGTCTTATGAACTTCAAAACACAAAGTTTACAATCTGATTTAGCAAATTTGACTAAGAGTAAGTTTATTACCTTTGAAACACATGTAACCAACTAACTTAGGGGTATGTTATGTTCGTATTATGATCCGAGTATTTCATTAGCAACAAATCCTCACTTTCATGCAAGATTTGTCTAAATTGCTCTTAGCAAAACTTGAACCAACTAGATGTTCTTTCGACCCCACTAGCTGATTCAAATCAAGCTCAGAAACAACTATATTTATCACTCAGTGGACAACTAACTACTTAAGTAGATTTCTCATTAATTAAGCACTTAATCATCTAGTTAATTTTTACACTAATTCCATCACTTTTTGGTCTTAAGCATTAGCTAAGTTCATTATTATGGTCAATCACATAGATTTTATCACAGCCAACTAGTCTAAACCATTGTCAAAGGCAAGAACTAATAATGATCATAATCTAGGTGATTCCATAATTAAGCTTTAAGTTCTTTAACTAGAACATATTTCATGCATGTTTAACCCCTCAAATTAGTTGATTACATGTTAGTTTCTAAGTCCTAAACTCACAGAATATACTACTCACACATGCTTATATAAAAACACAATTTAAACATCAAAACACTTAACATAATTACCAAAAGTGATGAGGAGAATGCTTATCAAAGATGATGAAGCTTCCTTTCTTCACAAACAATCCAAGGCAGAGAGTTGAGTACAAATTCGTGGCTACCTCTATCTGGAATGCTCTCTACTCACTCTCTCTCTCTCTCTCCAAATGTCATTATTATTCATTATTAGCTAAAATCCAAAGTTAAACTAATTACAACATAAACTAATCTAATATCCTAACAACTATCCTCACTTGTCTCCCCAAAGTTTCTGTCAACCCTCCCAGCTGTGTAGAAACCCAAGTGCCTAGGTTCCTCAAATGTTTGCCAATGAGAAGAGCAAGTGGCTGGACAAATTGTGTCACTGTCTGCCTCTGGTGCGCGCCAATGGCGTCTATGGTGCACGCCACTCATGCCAAAGTCCAACATCAGAGTGACCTCTCCATCCAGGTGTGTTTGGCATGCGCCAATCATGCCTATAGCGCGCGCTAATGGTGCTCAGGTGTGGAATCTTGTGCCCTCGAGCTCCAAATCGCCCATGTCCTAGTGCCATCGATCAAGCATCCTCCACAAGTCATCAAGTAGGCTCCTAAAACCACGAAAACACAATGAGAAAAGACAAACATAACAAACAAACGTAATAAATGAAAACTAACACAAGACGACTAAAAACTCTAGAAATAAATTAAAAACTACAAAAAGAACCTAAGAAATAAACACTAAATATGAGTGTTTAAGGCACTCATCACATTCCCACACTTGAACCTTTGCTTGTCCCCAAGCAAGAATCAAATATGGAAAACAACAAAACAAAAATAACACAAAAGACACACAAGAAGGTAAAGACTTAGCATGACCTGGTCAAAACTTAACTTCCCTCGAAAACATCAACTTATATAAAAATCTCATCATAAACCTAGTTACTCCATTAATTCAAAGCACAAAACACTACAAACTAGTGGTCACCTCGACACTATATTGTTTAAACCAGTGTTGACTCTATGTAAAAGACCCAGAAGGTTAAACTCTCGAGGATAGTAAAGTGTATCACTCATATAATGTGTATGGTCAATTTTCTTATCACTCGCATATTGGTCAATATCTCAAAGCATCCTACGTCCTACTCAGCGCTACCTAGAAGTCACAATGGTTGTAAATGATCGGGGGGCTTTTTCATCGGGTTGTAATGGAGCTGAAGGTCAGGGTGAGGTAAAAATATATGGGAAGTGGCTAAACCACCCAATTCGAGGACTCAATACATGAACTATGTAGTCACTCGTCTAATCTAAAACATCCTCACCAAGTATAATAAAAGTACACTCCCCAATATCCCAATATACAAAGACCTAGAAGCTCAAATTTTGCCCAAACTTATGCTTATGCAACTTCACATTCTTTTTCTCATTTCACTTCTCTTTTTTTTTCTTTTCTTTTCTTTTTCCTTTTTTCTTTTCATTTTCTCCACTTTTTTTTACATTCAACATACTATAACTCATGCAAGTGTCTAGGCAAAACTCAGCTTCTCAACATGGTCATAAAAAAAATAAAATCCCGACATATACCCCAAGTCGGTTTCAGATACCGACTACTCATAATACAAACATTCCCAACAAGCGCAACCTAAAAGTCCTCGTATCGGATGATCAAAGGTGGGGAAGATGGTGGATAATATGCTCAAAGTTGGCTTGTAATTGGGTTCCTCATCTAAGATCAAGAAACAGTTTAGGCTCAAGGGGTTTAATGCAATTGGTAATAAGGGATTTTGGCTCTAAGGCTCTAGGCTCAAATATCAAAAAAATGCCCCATCATCTCACAACTCCCACGCAACCAAGACCACGATAAGTACTAGTAGGATGCCTCGATTAATTAACACAAGTATGCACCTCATGAAAAATAGAGACTAGTGTCTCTTCCATCGGCTCAAATCCTCACAAGGTACACTCATAAACCCTCTAGTCTATTCTACATAGTGAAACTACTAGGCTAAACAATAGAGTGTGTGGTTCCTACTAATTCCTAGGCATTGTGCTCGAATTAAATTCCTAACTAAGAGTTTGATAAAATTCTAACACAAGTTGAAAATTTTTGAGGGGGTCAAATTTCTGAAAATTTCATGCCAAGTCTAACCTAAACAACCTAAAAAGGGAAAATTCCTAGAAGGAACCCTCCCCCACACTTGAGCAACACATTGTCCTCAAGGTGTCTAAATCACGCATACAAAGACACAAATAACACACAAAATTAAAAACACAAACATGCAAGAAAGTAAAAACAAGGATAAGCAATCAAACATACAAAACAAAGAATCTAAAACAGAAAAATCTAGCACATAAAAAGAAAGCAAAATCCACTGCCGTAGTTCTCTGCCCACTATCGCATCCATGCTACATGTGCTCTCTGCTCTGCCCTGAAGGCGTGTTGCTCCTCTCGCTCAGCCTTTTGCTCTTCCATCTCTTTCTCATGCTGCTCGTGATAGCATTCCCAGTTTGTCTGGTTGGTCACTACATAATCTTGCACTTGCACCTGCAAGGCAGTAAACTGGTCACGTACGACACCCTCATCCTGGTCTTATATTTGAGGCCTTCGCCCAAGCCTTTCCTGAACTGCTGCTCGATCCTCCTATGCCTTGTACCTATACACCTCATCTCCAGTGCTCCTTGATTTCATCTTTGTGATGAGCTTACTACGCTGTAGCCTGGTGATGTTGATCACCAATAGATGTACCATTGTTCCTCTGAACTCTGCAAACTCATCAGGAAACACATGGCGAGTAATGCATATAATTATATGAGCAAGATAAAGATGTGTGGGTCTCTAGTTTATCATCCGTCTAAACACATCTAAGATCATTGTCCATGTGCTAAACTGCTCACTGTGGAGCAAGCAATAAATAGCATACAACTACGGACGAAAAACCTTCGACTCTTCCCATTGACCACTAATCGCCATACTCATGAATCAATGTATTAGTGCAATACAGGGGTCTTTTATTAGGGCATTGGGTCAGACTCATAACACTAAAAACTGGTGAGCTCATGCCACGCTCTATGAGCACGTGAAAGAGGCGAAAAATCTAATGCCATTCCCCTAGGGTGAAATTTAAATAGTGCAACAAATTCATCCTCCTCTATAGTGAATTCTTTACTAAAAAGCCTAGCAGAGAAGGATCCATTATCTTTTGCTATCGTCAAAGTACCAAAGAATTCAACACTTAGTTCTTCCACCCCTAAAATTTCCTTCTCCGAAAACTACTTCCATCCAAAGTTGCTCAACATTCTCTTAAGATCGCTCTTCAACCCTAATCTCTCCATATCCTCCATATCAACCCTAAAATAACTAACAACTTCTATCTTGGAGAAATGAGTGTACCTCCTCCCTTCCTAATCATAAAAGATTGAGAAAGGAGCATTGTAGCGGTCGGCGATGTTTGGAAGTAGAGCATTCTCCGTTGGTGGTGTGGAAGCCCTTGGCCTCTTGCCTACTCTCTTCGAATGGCTTGTTCCTTCTCCTCCCGCCATGGAAAATGCTTCCAATGTGTTTGGCTTTATTGGGGGAAGGTGGTGGAAGAGTGGGCTTATGGGGTTTGGTGAGTTTTGGGTGTTTGGAAAATTTGGAAGAGAAGAAAGTAAAGAAAATGTATTTGGCCGAAAGGTTTATAGGCCTCTCTGCCATCCTTTGGCGCGCGCCAATAGTGTCTATGGCGCGCGCCACTCATGTCTTCGTGCACTAGTTGCATGCACCAATAGTGTATGGCACGCGCCATCCAGTGTCCGACTCAGTTTTTCTTCATTCTTTTGTCGTATATACATACAACATTGAAATTAAACAAACACTCAATAATTAAAAACAATCTATGCTAATTTTTTGTATTTTTTGTATTTTTTTATTATTTTTTTGGCTTTTATTTACATTGCGTTCCTGGAAAGCTTGAAAACCAGACGCCCCATTCTGATGGGTCATACTTTGACGGATTATCAATTATCGTGACCTTTTCGGCACAAAGCCTAATAAGGTCACGACATATTAGCACAGTCGCTCGATTGGCGTATAGTACTATATCTTATGCAATCACCGTCAAAGGTGCAACTTTGATATCCGCCACTTACACAACTCTTCAATCGCATACCAAGACAAACTTCCTAGTCTTGCAACCCTTTCAGCACAAAGCTTAATGAGGTATTGACACAATAGGAAAGTTCTCTCGATTTGTGAAATCGTAGTGTGTTTGCTGCAAACACCGTCATGCTCTAACTTCCCACAATTGTGACAAAACCCAAATCTCGCCATCCTTTGTTTGTATGCACACTTCGATGTTCCTCTTGAATGTCTCTCTAAATTCACTTCGCATTTCTCTAGTCTCAACGTCTCTTTTGCTTACTTCAGAATGACGAGACATATGTCCATCGGAATTTTCTTTGAGATTAACAATCTAAGCAACAATATATACTTAACACAAAACATCCTGTTCTTTATCCTCTAACAGATAAAAGAGAAACACTTTTCTTACTGATCCATCTCTTGTTGTTTCAATAGACACACCTCACAATCGGAGTACCATGATGTACTAGTTCCTTTCCTTGCGACTCTCCTGGCGTTACACCTAGTGGAGCCACCATTTAATTCCACAGTTCTCACTTTTGGCAAGGGGTGACTAGCATGTCATAAGTCACGATGCTCGATTCTCAAAGTTTCTTTTGCCGTACGGAGAATAACTAGGCAAATTTCTAGTGGAAGCTTATTTTTCACTAGGAAACTTACTAGTAAAATGTACTTTGAGCAAAACATTTCTTCCTCTCTTGTAATTCTGTACATAAAAGAAAATAATATAATCACTACTAGCGAAATAATAGAAGTAAATACTAATAAAATTAAAAATAAACCTAATAAACCTTAACATGCTAATTTAGAGTTGTCAGCTTGACCACTTTCGTGTTTATGCATTATTCAACATATTAACCAATTGCACTTCGGCAATTTGGTTAATGATGTCACCTCCAAGGTAGATCTTACACCTCTGGTCGTTGACTTTGAAGACTATCCCTTTTCTATCTTTAAGATCAAGTGCTCCGAAAGGAAACACCTTGACAATTTGGTACGGGCCGCTCCATTTGGATTTGAGCTTCCCAGGGAAAAGTCTCAATCGCGAATTGTAAAGAAGAACATTTTGGCCCTCCTTGAAGTCTTTCTTTGTAATGTGGGCATCATGTCTCTGTTTGATCTTTTCCTTATAGAGTCTCGAGCTCTCGAATGCCCAATCGCGCATTTCTTCCAACTCAACAAGTTGGAGAATTCTGCGTTCACCAGCCTTTTTGTAATCATAGTTCAGGGTCTTAATTGCCTAAAATGCACGATGCTCAAGTTCTACAGGAAGATGGCATGCCTTGCCATAAACAAGCCTGTATGGTGACATTCCTATTAGAGTTTTGAATGCCATTCGATATGCCCATAAGGCATCATCGAGCTTGTTTGACCAGTCTTTCCTTACTGATCTAACCGTCTTTTCCAAAATATTTTTAAGCTCTCGATTAGAAAGCTCAACCTGTCCGCTAGTTTGGGGATGATAAGGTGTTGCCACCTTGTGAATTACCCCATATCTTTTTAGCAAGACTTCAAACGGTTTGTTGCAGAAGTGTGATCCACCATCACTGATTATTGCTCGTGGCACACCAAATCTCGAAAAGAGTTTCTTAAGAAATTGGATAACCACTCTAGCGTCATTTGTAGGTGACGCCAAAGCTTCTATCTATTTTGAAACGTAGTCAACTCCAACCAAGATATACTTGTTGCCATACGATGTGGGAAAAGGTCCCATAAAGTCCACTCCCCATACGTCAAAGAGCTCAACCTCTAAAATTCCAGATAAAGGCATTTCATTCCTTTTGGAAATGTTGCCCGTTCTTTGGCAGCGATCACATTGTTCCACATAGGTACGTGCGTCTCTAAATATGTAAGGCCAATAGAAACCGCACTCAAATACCCTAGCTGCAGTCCTTGTTGCTCCATAATGACCTAAATACGGAGTGTTATGACATTGCTCTAAAATATTAGCTATTTCCCAATCAGCAATGCATCATCGAAGCATCCCATCATTACATCTCTTAAAGAGGTATGGATCATCACATACAAACATTTGAGCATCCCTTAGGAATTTCTTCCTTTGAGGATAACTCAAGCTTGTAGGAATTATGACTTTAACTAAAAAGTTGGCCTAATCAGCATACCATGGTGCTTCCACTCTACTCATCGTCATCAGAGTTTCATCAGGAAACTCTTCCTGTATCTTACCATTTTTTTCCATCCCGTCGCTTTTCTCTAATCGAGAGAGATGATCTACGACAACATTTTCAGCTCCTTTCTTATCTTTGATTGACAAATCAAATTATTGAAGTAACAAAATCCAGCGCATCAAGCGAGGTTTAGCATCTTGCTTTAAAAATAAATACTTCAATGCTGCATGGTTGATGAGTGCCTAAAACACTCATTCGTTGTGTTTATTTCTTAGGATCTTTTTAGACTTTTTAGGATGTTTTAGTCGTTTTCTTGTCGTCTTGCTTTAGTTTTTTGTTCTTTGTGATTTTGAGTGAGTTTATGCTTTCTTATTATGTTTTTGTGTTTTTAGGAGCTTAATCTTGGGCTTTAGGAGGTAGCGTGGTCGACGGAGCTAAGGCATGGGCGAAATCAAGGTCGTAAAAGCAAGAGGTGCAAGTCTTATGGACATGGCGCGCGCCATAGGATGTTGGCGCACGCCATTGATGCTCAAGGCTTGAACGACAGACGTGAACGACTAGACTCAAACGACACAGACGCGAACGACCGAATGTTTGAAGAACTGGCGCGCGCCAGAGGCACGAGTGGCGCGCGCCAGTGACAGACAGTGACTGAATTTGGTCATCCCACTTGCTCAAACTGAAGGGAAACATGTGGGGAAGCCAAGACACTCGGGGATTAACTTCTTGTGAGGGTGGCAGACACTTGAGGAAGTCATTGGAGGAGTAGTTAGGATATTAGAATTAAAAACTAATTATCTTAGCTTTTGACTTTTGACTTTTGTAATTTTTTGGTAATTTTGGTAAAGGAGATAGCAGAGAGAATAGACACAAAAATAGACAGAAAAAAATAGACACTCTCTCTCTCTCTCTCTGCCATGGACGTGAGGAAAGGAAGAAGAAAGCTTCCTTGAACTTTGTTAGCTTTCTTCTCTTTACTCTTCATTTTGTTTTTAAATGTTAAGTATGTTGTTCTTATTTATATTTGAGTTTCCATCAAGTATGTGTGAGTAGTTGATTTTGTGAGTTTAGGACCTAAAAAACTAACATGTAATCAGTTAATTCAAGGGGTGAAAAATGCATGTGAATATGTTCTAGTTAATGGACTTAAGGCTTAATTATGGATTTGCTAAGATTTCGATCACACTAGTTTTTGTCATTGACAACGATTTAGACTAGTTGGCTGTGATAAAATCTAAGTAGATAACCATAACTATGAACTTAGCTAAAACTTGAGACCGAAAGGAGAGGGAATTAGCTTAAAAGTTATCTAGATGACTAGGTGCTTAATTAATGAGAAATCTACTTAAGTACTCAGTTATCCACTGAGTGATACTCATAATTTGTTCTTAGCTTAGTTTGAATCAATTAGTGGGGTCGAAAGAACATCTAATTGGTTTAAGTTTAGCTAATGTTCAACTTAGACAAATCTAGCGCGAAGGTGTAGGTTTGTTGCTCTTGGAACACTCGGATCATATACGAACTTAATAAACCCCCTGAGTTGATTGATTTCATGTGTTTGACTGGTTCTGAACTCACTTTTAGTTAAATTTGCTAAATCAGATTGTAAGTTGTTTGTTTTGAACTTTTGAAGACTTTTCACTTTTTTCAACACTTTGGTCTTTAATTTAGAAGTTGTTAGTGTTATAAGTCAACCAATCTTCATAATTTACCCCTAAACAAGTTCAGAAACCAAGTACGAAGCCTAGAAACTCGTTTCCCTGAGGATCGACATTACCAGACTTGCTCAGTGCTACTGCTGTTGAACAGTGGCGCACGCCAGAAGTATTTGCGCGCGCCATTGTTCTTGCTGAAGAACACTGGCGCACGCCAGAAGTATTTGCGCGCGCCATTGCAGACCAAACTCTGGTCCGCACCTGGCTTGACACATTTGGAGCACGCCAAACGCACTAGTGGCGCGCGCCGAAGGGGGGCAGGATACAAAAAGAAAGAAAATCTTCAAGCACAAATCAACAGCACACTTCGGACAAGCACAAAAGGAAATCCGCATTCGAGGAACTACTGAAAGAAGTGAATCAAATTTGGCGCCGTTGCCGGGGAAACTGAGTAAATAGTGCTCAATTTAGTGAACGAACTTGGTTAGGAAATTTTAATTTTTGTTACAAACCAAAATAAAAAAATAAACAAAAAAAATTAGGTTTAATTTTTAGTTACTTGCAAAACAAGTTACGTGTATGCCCTTAACCAGGTCCACTAAAAATTTTCCATTAGAATTTGAAGTGGACATCACTCGACTTGAAAGGATATTGCGTAAGAAGTTAAGGGAAGAAAGGATGGATCAACGACAAGAAGGACAAGGAGCTGAGGCTCAAGCTCCTCGATAATCTCTATTGGACCATGGAAGACCGACATATGAAGGAGCAAAAACAGGAATCCAGCATCCAGCTATTGAAGCTGATCACTTTGAAATTAAGACGTCAGTGATTCATATGCTTCAAGCATCAAGTCAGTTCTATGGATTACCTAATGAAGACGCAAACGACCATCTTGGAAACTTCATGGAATTAGCTGATAACTTCAAGTATCAAGGAGTTTCGGATGATGTCGTTAAGATAAGAATGTTTCCATATACGCTTAGGGACAAGGCCAAACTGTGGTATAAGCAACTCAAGGATACTCCAATAACTACTTGGGCTGAACTTGCAAATGCTTTTCTGGATCAATATTTCCCATACTCAAGGACAAGTAAGTTAGTCAAGGAGATCACAAATTTTGAACAATATGAAGGAGATTCTTTGAGTGAAACTTGGGAAAGATTTAAGGGATTGCAGAGGAGTTGCCCACACCATGGTTTATCGAAGGAGACCTT